>PITA01017987.1:0-41772 GCA_004023965.1 Spilogale gracilis
GGCAGATGCTTAACCGACTGAGCCACTCAGATGTTCCTAAATAAATAAACTCTTAAAAAAAAAAAAAAAAGAAGAATTAGATCAGTGGTTGCCTAGGATGGGTAGTGGGACTGGGGAGATTAACTGCAAAGGGGCACTAAGGAACATTTTGGAGGACGGTAACATTCTATATCTGATTGGAGTGGTCACTACTCAGGTGTGTGTGTGTGTGTGTGTGTATATATATATATATATATATATATATATATACTGTCAATACATTCAAATATAAGATTTTATTGTATATAAATCATATGCCAACAAGTTGATTGATAAAAGTAAAGGTATTAACTTTAATAAACATTATTTTCAGATATCTAAAATTATAAAGTAAAGACATAATATTCTTTTACATATGTGAGAATTACATTAAGGAAAATAAAGGGTGGGACAGGAAGCACAGAGGCAGACGGTTGTGTCAACAGTTAAATCCTCTCTCTAGGTAAAATACTTCTTCCTCTTACCCATTTTAACTTTATTTAAAAAAATTTTTTTAAGGTTTTATTTATTTATTTGTGTGAGGGAGTGAGAGAGAGAGAAAGAGAGAGAGAGAGAGAAAGAGAGAGAGAGCACAAGAGAGGGACGGTCAGAGGGAGAAGCAGGCCCCCTGAGCGGGGAGCCCGATGTGAGGCTCAATCCTGGGACTCCAGGATCATGACCTGAGCCAAATGCTTGGCCAACTGAGCCACCCAGGTGTCCCTTAACTTTATTTTTAGTATGGCCCATATGTATTTAGTCTTGAGCCAAAGATGGTTTGTATATATATCTGGAGATAGGCAGGCAAACTTCCATCACTCCCCTTCAGGTTTTTATGTATCAGTTACCCCCATCAACCAACTCCAAGAGTGCTTGTTCATCTCTAAGCAATCCTGCCTGCAACGTCTGGAGCCCAAGGCACTGTCTTGATTTTTTGGTCCTTATACGTTACACTGCCACTACTCTTCAGGTTTTTTTGCTCTTGGGCATACCTCCAAAATGATGCAGATAACCCTGTGCAAACCCTGTGCATAAATTCAGTCTTAGAGCACTCTCAAGGGTTTCCCAAAAATAAATTTAAGTTCTCTCTCCAAAGACTCATATTCTAGACAGTCAAGTATCTTGGGGCTGTAGGGCATTCACTCCAAGATGTGAAGAACATCCAACTCAGAAAGAAAGCAGCAGATAAATTCAATCTGACCATCCATTCTCCTTATATGAACTTTCACTTCTTTGTTCATTCTCAAGAACCATTATGGGAGATCAGATAATCTCCCTAAATCAGGTCAAGAATTCTCAAGCTTGGGACGCCTGGGTGGCTCAGTCTGTTAAGTGTCTAGCTTTCACTCAGGTCATGATCCCAGGGTCGCTGGGATGAAGTCCTCATCATGGTCCCTGCTTAGCAAGGAGCCTGCTTCTCTCTCTGCCTGCTCTGCCTGCCATTCCTCCTGCTTGTGCTCTCTTACTGACAAAATAAATAAATAAAATCTTAAAAAAAAAATGCCCAAGGTCCTGGTGAAAAATCAAGCTCCCAGTGAAAATAAAAGAACTGTCAAAGTTAAGATGAGAACTGGAGGTATACTAAGAAATATTTGTTCAACCACTCTACTACTGTACTTATATTCAGTTGAGGGTGTGTGCTCTAAACTTGGATTGCCTGAATTTGGTTCCTTCAGTCTTACCTGTGTTCATCATGGGCAAGTTTTTTCATAAAGTTCAAATTCCCATGGGGCTTCTGTGACATTTAAATGAGATAATGTAAAGCATTAAAACAGTACCTAGCACATGATAAACACTCATTAAAAGTCAGATGTTTTGGGGCGCCTGGGTGGCTCAGTTGGTTAGGCGACTGCCTTCGGCTCAGGGCATGATCCCGGAGACCCGGGATCGAGTCCCGCATCGGGCTCCCTGCTCGGCGGGAAGCCTGCTTCTCCCTCTCTCACTCCCCCTGCTTCTGTTCCCTCTCTGGCTGTGTTTCTGTCAAATAAATAAAATATTAAAAAAAAAAAAAAAGTCAGATGTTTTGCTCTGGGCCCTCTTGGGAAAAGAGATCCAGACACATAACTTTTCATATACTCCAGAAAAACATATTTATAGCATTCAGAATAAAACTTCTTTCTGAAGAGCTCAGAAACCTGTCTGGCAAACATGGAGGCAAAGTATATGAACTCTTAGGTAATATGCCCTCCATTTCAAAGTTAAAGACAGAATGAGGAAGACTATTTATGCCAGAAATTTTTATTATTTTTACCTGGGCCAAAATCTCTGACTGATGGGTACAACCCTGGCAGCCACCAAATTCCTAAAACCGGTGGTTCTCAAAGAGTGGAACCCAAACCATCAGCATCACCTGGGAACTTGTTAGAAATGCAATTTTTTCCTGTCCCTCCCTCCTGAATAATCAGAAACCACTGGGGGCTTGGCTCAGCAATCAGGTGGTTTATAAGCATTCATTAGATTCTGATGAATGCTAAAGTATGAGAATTATTATCCAAGAACAAAAAGAACACCTAGTCACTGACCTATCCATAGCATAAGCATAAAGATAATGGAGTTCAACAGGGCCTACCTGGGGAATTAGGTTTATAAATCAGGCAGGAACTGATAAATCTGAAATTACTGGAGTAAATACAAGTAGTAAACAGTAATTCTATAAATTTATAAACAGTTAGTAAACAGTAACAGAGAGCAAAAAGAAGGTGAGGGAGGGCCACAATGAGGTAGGCAGAGGGATACACACAATACAAATGGTCAGTGCCAAAGGACACTGGTAAAATGAATCATTGAACAAAGCAGTCCATCAGTAAATACTGCACTTCAAGTGAGAAGGTGAAAAAAATTTTTATAACATTTGCTGGACAGAAACCAGAGAACTTCTTAAAACACTACGTTAAGTTTATATGCATATCAAGAGCTTCTTCCACAAACAGGCAGAAGAGGAAATAGATACAGTTCATAGTTCATTTCTAAATGTGTGGCTGGACATGGTTTTTCTTTAGATATCTATGGACTGATAGGGAAGAATGAGGAGGAGAAAGTGACTCAAAGGGTGAAAATAAACGAAAGACCTTTCGTTTGGTGACAAAGGAACATCCATGTTCTTATTACCTAAAGCATAGAATGTTGCACTCCTCCCAAGTTTCCAAAAGTTCTCACCTCATTTAATACAAAAATAAACCTCTTATACCAAGGCAACTAAAGGAAGTTCAAAAGTTATTCATAAATAGCCGTCACAGGGGCACCTGTGGGTGGCTCAGTTGGTTAAACATCTGACTCCTGATTTTGGCTCAGGCCATGATCTCAGGGTCCTGGGATCAAGTCCTGCATCAGGCTCCACACTCAGCATGGAGCTGGCTTGAAATTCTCTCTCCCTTTTCCCTCTGCCCCTCCCCCTGATCACACACTCACTCTCTCTCTAAAATAAATAAATCTGGGGCACCTGGGTAGCTCAGTCGGTTGAGCATCTGCCTTCAGCTCAGGTCATGATCCCAGGGTCCTGGGATAGAGGCCCATATTGGGCTCCCTGCTCAGCGGACAGCCTGCTTCTCCCTCTCCCTCTGCCTGCTGCTCTGTCTACTTGTGCTATCAAATAAATAAATAAAAATCTTTAATAAAAATAAAATAAGCAGGGGTGCCTGGGTGGCTCAGTTGGTTAAGCGACTGCCTTCAGCTCGGGTCATGATCCCGGACACCCTGGATCGAGTCCCACATCAGGCTCCCTGCTCGGCGGGAAGCCTGCTTCTCCCTCTCTCACTCCCCTTGCTTGTGTTCCCTCTCTAGCTGTGTTTCTCTCTGTCAAATAAATAAAATCTTTAAAAAAAAAAAAAAAGGCAAATCCTTAAAAAAAAAAAAAATACAGGTACCTGGGTGGCTCAGTCATTAAGCATCTGCCTTCAGCTCAGGTTGAGATCCCAGGGTCTTGGGATCGACCCCCTACATTGGGCTCCCTGCTCTGCGGGAAGTCTGCTTCTCCCTCTCCCACTCTCCCTGCTTGTGTTCCTGCTCTCGCTATCTATCTGTAAAATAAATAAATAATTATAAAAAATTTTTAAAAATAGCCATCACAAATCATTAGAAAAAAAATGGATGAGCATTCTAATAGTATAATGGGCAAAGAACACAAGGTAGTTTATAAGAAATGTAGTAAGCACAAAAGTTTTACTAACCAAATCAACCCTACTGGTAATCAAAAATGAAAATCAAAACAATGAAATATTACTTTTTGCCCATCTCTGGAAGAGTGAGGAAAAATGAAACCATTCAGTGTTCGTAAGGATGTTAGAAAACAAATACTCTTGTACTCTGTAGTTTAAAAAGCTTATATACCTTTTTTTGGAGGGCAATTTGGTGCTATCTATCAAAAGTCTTAAAAATACACATACCCTCTTTGACCTAGTAGTTGCACTTCAAAAGTCATCTAACAAAAGATTTATGTCAAGATTTCTGCCCGAGAGGGCATCACTTATAAAACTGAAAAGTCAGTAACTTCCTAAAATGCCTAATAGTTGAGGACTCTGCAAATACTATGGTATGTCCACACAAGTGAATATAATGCAGCCATTAAAATTCATGTTATAGGTGAACATGGAAATATATGCAGGATATATTTATTGCTAAGTGAACAAAGGAGATTACAAAACAGTATATATGATTTGATTCTATTTCTGTTAAGCAAAAAAACTTCACATATGTGTGTCTGTCTATCCATCTACTCAACCAGGATAGAAGGATCACAGAATCTTTTCTTTTCCTTACTGATAAATCTTGATTTTCTTAGTATTTCTAAAAGGGGTATCTATTTTAGAATACAAAGAAAGGTTATTTATTTATTTTTTAGGATTTTATTTATCCTTTTTTTTCCCCCTAAAGATTTTATTTATTTATTTATTTGACAGAGAGAAACACAGCCAGAGAGGGAACACAAGCAGAGGGACTTAAAGAGGGAGAAGCAGGCTTCCTGCTTGGCTGTGGGGCTCGATCCCGGGTCTCCAGGATCATGACCTGAGCCAAAAGCAGTCGCTTAACCAACTGAGCCACCCAGGCGCCCCTAGGATTTTATTTATCCATTTGACAGAGAGAAAGAAAGCACAGTAGGGGGAGCAGCAGAGGGAGAGGGAGAAGTGGGCTCCCCACTGAGCAAGGAGCCCAACACGGCACTGGACCTTAGAACCCTGGGATCATGACCTGAGCTAAGTGAAGGCAGACACTTAACTAACTAAGCCACCCAGACACCCAGCAAGATTATTTTTGTAAAAAACAACAAACAAAAAAGCATCTTAAAATTCACAAACCTCTGAATTAAATAATTCCATTTCTAATATCCCAAATGAGGAGACCAAACCAAATACACAGAATATACTCCCATGCCCTGGGATCTCTCCACTGTCTACTGTGTTCACTGTCATGGTTGTGGTATCTAGAATAGTTCTTGATGCAGAGCAGTCAATAGCTCTTAAATGGGAAAATGCCACCCATCTGCCATAAATCATAAAGAATTACTGCCAGATGGATAGAGGACAGATGGAAGCAGGTCACAAAGAGCCAACTGACAGCTTGCACACCTAAGAAATCCACTTTTATTTTTTTATGTCAACTTCTTAAAAAGTCTCCTTTGGTTACATGTTAGTATGTAGATGAGGAATTGATTTTTGTATACTAACTTTTTATCAAGCAACTCTGCTAAACTGACTTATCCTATTAATTTATCCTTGTTTTCTTTAGGATTTTCTTTTTTTTCCTTTTCTTTTCTTTTTTTTTAAAGATTTTATTTATTTATTTGACAGACAGAGAGAGAGATCACAAGTAGGCAGAGAGGCAGGCAGAGAGAGAGGAGGAAGCAGGCTCCCTGCCGAGCAGAGATCCCGATGCGGGCCTCGATCCCAGGACCCTGAGATCATGACCCAAGCTGAAGGCAGAGGCCTCAACCCACTGAGTCACCCAAGCGCCCTCTTTAGGATTTTCTAAGTATGTATCACATTATTTGCCAATAAAGACTGCTTTAGCTTGAGTTTTCCCCCTTCCAAATCATCTTTTTTTAAATAATATTTTATTTGAGAGAGAGAGCGAGAGCGTAAGTGAGCACAAGCAAGAGGAGGGGCAGAGGGAGAGGAACTAGCAGACTCCCCACTGAGCAGTCCCGATGCAGAACTCAATTGCAGAACCCTGGGATCATTACCTGAGCTGAAGGCAGCCGCCTAACAAAATGAGCCACCTAGGTGCCCCTCCAATCATCTTTTTCATACTTTATTTCTTTTTTTTTTGTCTTACTTACTGGCTAGGACCTCCAACATAAACTGAGTAAACTGGCAATTACCATCCTTATGTTGTTCTATTTCTTGACTGGCTTGGTGGTTATGCAGTTCCTCATTTTGTGACAAGTCTTTTTGTTTAATGCATTTCCACATGTACATTTCATAATTTAAAAAGGTTAAAAAAATGAAAAAGAAAGCAGCAAGAGAAGGAAACAATGAAAAGCCTGGCAAAATCCTCCAGTCTGGAAGGCTGTCTTTGTCACCTATTGGTGCTGTAACAAATCACTACAAATTTAATGGCTGTTTTTAAAACAATACAATTTATTACTTTACAGTTCTGAAGATCAGAAATTCTAAAATCAAGGTGTTCACAGGGTGCTGTCAGTTTTTTCAGCTGACAAGGTGTTGACAGTGTTCTTGGAGCTTCTGTGCTTCCTTGTCATTAGAGGCCACCTGCATTCTTTGGCTCATGGTCCCTCCCCTTATCTTCAAGGCCAGCAGCATACTATCCCCAAATCTCTCTCTCTGGGACTCTAGTTCCATCATCACACCTTTTTCTGACTCTTGACACTCCTACCTTCTTATAAGGACCCTTGTGATTATATTAATCACACCTGGCCAATCTAGGATCATCTTCCCATCTCAAGATCCCTACTCAACTTTATCACATCTGCAAATGCACCTATGCCTTGTAAGATAACATTCAACAGGTCTCAGGAATTAAGATGTGGACCACCTTCAAGGGGCCATTATTCTGTCTACTGCAAAATGTGAGGACATAGGGCACATGCAGAATACCACTTGAAAGCTTTTTCACAGCTATAAACCAGTAGCACTCACAATCAGCATTTCAGGGGTAAACTACCATACTAAATGGGAAGTGGCCAGGGGTGCTTGGGTGGCACAGTTGATTAAGTGCCTGACTCTTGGTTTCAGCTCAGGTCATGATCTCAGGGTCATGAGGTAGAGCCCCATGTTGGGCTCTGAGCTCAGTGCAGAATTTGCCAGGGATTCCCTCTCCCTCTCGCCCTCCTCTTGTGCTCTCTCTCTTCCCCCAAATAAATAAATTTTTAAATAAATAAAAGTGGCCAGAGTAGAAGTTCTTCTTGACATGGTAGGCCACAGCTCTAGCAAGGAGGTCAGAAATTGCCAGATCATTTATGTGAAATAGAAGTCAGACACAGGAAACTAGCTCTGGTGTAGTAGCTCCACTATATACAGAGTAGCAAATATAGAAAATAAATTCATTTAATAAGATGGCATACCACTTGACCTCCTCCCCACTTCCTTGAGGGTTGTGACTTAGTAATACAAACTTATACCAACCAGCTATAGACTTGAGGAGGAGATTTTAAATAGTATTTGTAGGCAAAGGAGGAATCCCATGAGAATCTACATAACCTATTTTGGAGCAGATATCAGACCCGAGGAAACCTTTCTTTGTTCAAAGAAATGTAACTGGCCAGAATCAGATTACAGAAATCCAAGTTGGGGGTCTATGAATAGGGTCTGCAACATAAAAAAAGGGAGAACACAGTACACAAAAAGATAGAGAAACAAAGCATATTTGTGGGGAGTGTGGGTGTCAAATGAGGTGTCAAATGAAGAAGATATTCTTAAAACTGAACTTTTAAAATCATAGACTCTGTGAAGTATTATAACAGAAAAATGGCAAAACAAAGACAGATAAAAGGGACCTGGATAAAAGGTGGGCAAAAATATAAAGGTTCCAGGATAACACAGGGAAGTAATGTAAGGAAACACAGACTGCAACTGAATTAGAAGAAGTAAAAAGTAGAATCAGCATTCTAAAAATGTCAATCAATTCCAGAGAAGATAAACTTGAGAAGCTCTCTGACAATGCAGGGGCAAAGCTAAAAGAGATGAAAATGATGACAGAAAAAGAGATGTAGAAGACAGTGAAGAAAAGAATAGAACAAGCTTTGAGCAGCGGCAGTTTAGCGGCAATGAGGTTTATCTAAGGTGCGATTATTGCTATTTGAAAATAGAAGAAACAGAACATTAGCAACCAAGAACATAAGAGATGAAAACTTTTCTGGTCCAAAGATAGAACTGGTTCTGCTTATTAAAAAGCTAATTATGTACCCATGAAAAATTAAAGTACAGAGCCCCACATCTAAACAAATCCTCATACAATTTGAAATTCAAGATTACAAAAGGTTGTAAGTTGTCCACTTTGGACCAAAAAAAAAAAGAGTTTTCCTTCAAAGGAAGAAAAGTCAAACTTTACTCCAATTTTTCCTAACCATTAATGCAATGGGATAATACCTATAGTTTTAAGGGGAAAAAAAAGTTGACCTAAGCTAAGCTGCCATTCATGCACAAGGGCAAAATAAGAACAAATTCAAAACCCAAGTGTTCAAAAGTAGTCACGAAGAATGTCCTTGATGGCTCATTCAATAAAAAGAGCAAAGTAAGGAAAAGAATGCATACCACACTATCATTTTGATCATTTAGGTATATACATGTATAAATATGTTTCAGTCAGTACAGAAGTAATCTAAAAAGGTAAATATCAAATTGTTAATAGCAGTAACTTCTGGTGGGTGGATTTTGACTCTATATATTTATGTGAATTATTTGTTTCTTTTGCATGAATATGTATATTACTACTATATTTTATAAAAGTCACCTTAGTTTTTAAAAGGCATCATATATTGGGCGCCTGGGTGGCTCAGTGGGTTAAAGCCTCTGCCTTCGGCTCAGGTCATGATCTCAGGGTCCTGGGATTGAGGCCCACATCAGGCTCTCTGCGTGGCAGGGAGCCTGCTTCCTCCTCTCTCTCTGCCTACTTGTGATTTATCTCTCTGTCAAATAAACAAAAATCTTTAAAAGAAATAAAAGGCATCCATATCATCTTTGATGAACATATCCCTCAATGTTGCATTTGAATAACAGATGGATCAAAGGACACAATAAGAATGGGAAAGCCGGGATGCCCGGGTGGCTCAGTTAGGTAAGCATCTGCCTTCGGTTCAGGTCATGGTCCCAGGGTCCTGGGACTGAGTCCTGCATTGGGCTCCTTGATCAGTGGGGAGCCTGCTTCTCTCTCTGCCTGAGGCTCCCCATGCTTGGGCTCTCTCTCTGACAAATAAAAATCTTAAAAAAAAAAAAACAAAGAATGGGAAAGCCATAGAGTAAAAGAACTGATGGCAAGCACTGGAAACACTTAATTAATTCTAAGTAATTATTGTAAATTTAGAGACAACATGCAATTGTGTGAAAAAGAAAATACATATTTGTAAGCAGTCCTAATTCCCATATCTTATAGTATGTATCATATATCTCATATACTATATACATAAGTATATAAAAAACATAAAACAAGAACAAAGCATATACTGTGCGGTCCAATTTTATGAAAAGAAAAGACTAAATACATTGGGGCACCTGGGTGGCTCAGTTGGTTAAGCGACTGCCTTCGGCTCGGGTCATGATCCCTGAGTCCCGGATCGAGCCCCACATCGAGCCCCACATCGGGCTCCCTGCTCAGCGGGAAGCCTGCTTCTCCCTCTCTCGTTCCCCATGCTTGTGTTCCCTCTCTAGCTGTGTTTCTCTCTGTCAAATAAATAAATAAAATCTTAAAAAAAAAAAGACTAAATATACACATATAAGCATGGAGGATTAAACACTGAAAGGACTTAAACTATGCTATTAACTCTGTTTAATTTTAGTTTGTAGTCTGTAGGTGATTTTTATTTTTTTTTATTTTTATTTTTTTCTTTTTAATAGAGAGAAACACAGCGAGAGAGGGAACACAAGCAGAGGGACTGAGAGAGGGAGAAGCAGGCCTCCCGCCGAGCAGGAAGCCCGATGTAGGGCTCGATCCCGGGTCTCCGGGATCATGACCCGAGCCGAAAGCAGTCGCTTAACCAACTGAACCACCCAGGCGCCCCTGATTTTTATTTTTTGTGCTTTTCTGTATTTTCCATTTAAAACATTTTAGGGTAATTATGTATACAACAAACAACAATCCAAAAATGTCATTTAACAAATAAATAAGCAGACAAGCCACAAGTTCCAAAAGTTGGACCATTTAAGCCCCATTTTTAACCTTAACAACATATTTAAGAATGACAAAGTTTCCCAGGATCCTACATCCAGATAGAAAGCAAAGATGCCTGTAGGAATGAATGGGATGTGATGTGAGACTTAAAACACTGACTTATAATGTGACTTACAATAATTTATTCCATAATCAAGCCAAAGAGTGGCCCCAGCATTAGCTAACTGAAAAGTTCTTCACTTAGTTCTTGGTCAGAGAATATGAAGAGGAAGACAAAGAAAACTACTATGGGGATGCTAGAGTAAGCACTGCTTACATCTACGTACGACATAAATGCATTAGTACCACTAAATAACTAGAGCTTTAGGAGAGTTCTTTATAGCCTAAGGAAAGATTATATAGATCCTTGGTTACTATCACCTATAGTTCTATGGTCACATGCATAGATTTTGAAGACAACAATTAAGTTTTGGTTTTTTTTTTTACATTGACTAAGGCACAACATAAACTGACCATCTTTCTCCTAAAAGTTTCCTTTTCATCATTTCTCCTATCTGTGTATAAGGGTGTTAGGATTTCAAAGAGAAAATGCATGTAGAGTTTGGCACAGGGCCTGGAATGCGATTAGTGAGTCCAAGAGCTTAACTCCATTATTATTACAGTTTGATTACTTTTTCAATCACTTATACACTATAATGTGGTAGAAAAGACACAGAATTTTATTTGTTTTGCTTCCTTTCAGGATGGCCATATATTACTGCTTTTAATCACAAGTTACTATAGAAAATTTCATACATATATAAAAGTAGAACACTACAAAGAACTCAATCCACCCATTATTCAGATGTAATAATGATTAATACTTGGCCTTTTTTCAGTAATACTTCATTTTATTTTATTTTTAAAATTTGTTTGTTTATTTATTTATTTATTTGACAGACAGAAACACAGCTAGAGAGGAAACACAAGCAGGGGGAGTGAGAGAGGGAGAAGCAGGCTTCCTGCCAACGGGGAGCCCGATGCAGGGCTGGATCCCAGGACTCTGGGATCGTGACCTGAGCTGAAGGCAGACACTTAACAACTGAGCCATCCAGGTGTCTCTTCATTCATACTTCTATCCACAAATTATTTTGAAGCAAATCCTAGACATCAAATTATTAGAGCACAAGGGGTTTAAAAAAATTTTTTTTGGGGTGGGGCCGTCTGGGTGGCTCAGTTGGTTGGGCGACTGCCTTTGGCTCAGGTCATGATCCCGGAGACCCAGGATCAAGTCCCACATCGGGCTCCCTGCTCGGCGGGAAGCCTACTTCTCCCTCTCTCACTCCCCCTGCTTGTGTTCCCTCTCTAGCTGTGTTTCTCTCTGTCAAATAAATAAAATCTTTAAAAAAAAATTTTTTTTTTTTAATTTTTCTTATGTAAATCCTATGCCCAACATCAGGCTTGAACTCATGACCCTGAGAGCTGCATGGTTGGGGCGCCTGGGTGGCTGAGTTTTTTAAGCATCCAACTCTTGATTTTGGCTCAGGTCATTATCTCAGGGTCATGAGTTCGATCCCTGAGTTGATCCTTGCATCATGCTCCATGTTCAGCGGGAAGTCTGCTTGAGATTCTCTCTCTCCCTCTCCCTCTGCTACCCTCCTCCCTCTCTGGAAGGAAGGAAGGAAGGAAGGAAAGAATGAATCCATGGTATACTGACGACCACCCAGGAGTCCCAGAATATGAGGTTTTAAAGTACTACAGAAAAGGAAGGGTTCTAATCTTACACTTCCTTACTAGCTACATGACCTTGGGTAAGCAAATTACTTAACCTTCTGAATGTGGATGTCCAGCAGCCACACAATGAACCTAAGGTCACTTTCTTTGCCCTGGTTGGCTCTAACTGGTTTCAACATCTGTGATGTTTCTCTCAGAATGTAACCAGCTCCACTCTATTGTTTTTACTCTCATCTGTACTCTTTATTTTTCTTCTGAATAATTCCAATAGCAACCTGTTTTCTTACCTCTTGTTCATCCCATACCCAAGTTTTTTTTTTTAAGCTGAATACTAGTCCTGCAAGATGTTCAAAAGATCAAAAAATATCAAGGGTGAAGCAAGTTTGGGAACGACTGCAAAGACTATTCTCACAATACTATGTTAAAAGCTCCAATTAAGACCTGCAGTATTAAATTCTGTTTAATGTTACTTTTTAAAAAAAATTATGTTTAGAGTGAGAGAGAGAACATGAATTGGGGGAGAGGCAGTGGAGAGCGGGAGAGAGAAGCAGATTCCCCACTGAGCGGCGAGCTCAATGACTCGGGGCTCAATCTCATGACCCTGAGATTATGATCTGGGTAGAAATCAAGAGTCGGATGCCTAGCTGATGGAGTCACCCAGGCATCCCTGCTTAATGTTACTTTACCATAACTTATATGATCATGAAACTCTTTTTCTTTCACCTAACAATTAAGAACCTATAAACCTAGAGTTCCATAGAACATGCTTAGGAAATACAATGATACGTTAATGACAAATCAGTGCTACTTAAGCAATGCCTTCATTGGAATACTACCAGCTCAACAAAATTTCAAGAGTTCCTCCTTAATTACAGGTTCAAATTAACTTATGTTGCTTCTCACGTTTGTACACAGCACCAACTGCCTCCCAAACTAGGATAATTGTCTTACAAGTCTGGATCTCTGTTGTCATGTGGGCAAGACAGTGTAATACAGACATGCTCAGCAAATACCTATTGAATGGGCATCAAGCTGGAATCAAACATGCGACCAATGTGGACCAGCACTGAAATTGCACATGTTGCTGCTACTGACAAGCCCTTGACATATTTTATATTTCTCAGTACTGAACACTAAAAGCTGGAGGAAATATCTATCTTTTTCAGATTTCTAAAAGGCCGAAGTTCCTAAAGATTCCCTCTGACAGGTGCATACTAATATTCCAGGTCAGCCATGGAGATGACCCATAGGAGTTTATCATTTTTTCACTCTTCTCTTGAACCTCAGTCACCTTTTTCAAAAACAACCACCACCACGACCACAGAACAAAAAACACAAAGGTACTAATACCTACTTGGGAGGCTTAGTGGGAGGACTTAATGAACTGTATTATATAGAAGTACCTAATCCAGGGGTCAATACATGCTAAATATTCAAAAGATGTTATTTTTCTCTACAATGGAGAAGAAAGTAGAATAAAAAGAAAAGGAAGGAGAAACATGTTATACAGAGTAGCGAGGGAAGATCCTTCTAACAAGGTGACATTTAGAAGGGAGTGAGAGAGCCACACAGCTCTCTGGGGACACAGTGTTCTAGGTTAAGAGGAAAGCGAGTGCAAAGACCCTTAAACATGAGTGCTTGGCTTGTGTGAAGCACAGCAAAGATGCCAATGTGACTAGAGCACATCGGGTAGGAGGAGAGCTGAGGACAGAGTTAAGGGTGGGTAGCGGTGGTGTGTATCACTGAGAGCCTTGCAGGATGTAGCTAAAACTCTGGCTTTTACTCTAAATGAGAGAAGCAGCCATCAGAAAGTTTTGAACAAAGAAGTGGCATGATCTTATTGATGTTTTAGAAAGATCATTCAGTTTGTGCTAAAAACAGACTGGGGAGTAGGAGGAACTAGAGAAACCAGTCAGAAGGCATTACAATGAGCTGGTCTAGGGTGGGGTGGTAAGAAAGAGTTGTATCTGCATTTATTTTGAAGGTAAAGAAGACACGAACAGCTGATGAATTAGGTATGGAGGTGTGAGAAAACGAGAGTAGCCAAGAAAGACCCCAAGAATTTTGATATAAGCTACTCGAAGTCAAAGCTGCTATTCACCAAGATGGGGAGAATAAAGAAGGACCAGGTTTAGGGGAGAGTATGGATCTGGACATGTTAGGTTTGACATACCTATTTCACAGTCCTCGAGGTGCAGACCTACCTCAGTCTCAAGCTGCCACGAGCTGCAACTGCCCTGGGATAGCCTGTGAACCACTACTGCAGGCCGAGGGCGTGGACTGCTAGCTCTGTGTTCTTCTCTGGCCACATCATATACTCATCATATACTGCACTGTGCCACATGCTGTGTCACATACATGTATCATGTTAACACTACCGCTAGGAGAGTCGATGAGGAGATAGGGGTTAGGAAGTCTAAAGCTGGTTAGGACTCCTTCCTTGTTCTGCACTGAAGCGCAGCTAAGCCAGTAGCCAATTCCCAAAAGTACCCTCTAGAGGCAAATTCACCTTGTGATGGCAAAAGAACAGAACTAGGAGCCCCTGGCCCAAGCCATGCTTATCCATGTTTCTCTTCTAACTGACCTTCTTCCACAACATGTAAATACAGTGTTACTTACCCTCAGCCTCACATACTACAATTCACCATTATCGGAGAAGAACAGGATTTCACTCTAACTTTTCATCGGAAAAGCATAAAATGAGCATTCCTTGTAGGAGAGAGAGGCTCTCACATTCCCAAGATCCCTATTAGTCATTGAATGCACCCAAAGAGGAAGAGATTTTGATAAGTCAGTATGTTTAACCAAGGGGAATATATGCAAAAATTCTGCCATAATGAATTATGTCACTGTTTACAGTAGTGCAAATAGTGAGAATAGTTCCTTGGCTCAAAAAAGCAAAGACTGGTTAAAGAAATCTTGGCATATAAAAAAATACAAAGTGGTAATCAAAAATTATTCCATATAGGGTGCTGGGATGGGTCAGTCGGTTAAGCATCTGACACTTGATTGTGGTTCGGGTCCTGAGCTCAGGGTCCTGAGATCGAGCTCCATGTTGGGCTCTATGCTTGGTACAGAATCTGCTTGAGATTCTATCTCCCTCTCCCTCAGCCCCTCCTGCTTATTCTCCTCTCTCTCTCTAATAGTCTTTTTTAAAAAAATGATTCCATATAATACATCAAAAAGATTAAGTAAAAAAGATTACAGTCTGTATAATGACTTTTAGTTCTGTATTTATTTTTTTTAAAGATTTTATTTATTTATTTGAGAAAGAAAGAGTGAGTGAGAGAGACAGCATGGAGGTGAGAGGGTCAGAGGGAGAAGCAGACTTCCCGTGGAGCTGGGAGCCTGATGTGGGACTCGATCCCAGGATTCCCAGATCATGACCTGAGCTGAAGGCAGTGGCTTAACCAACTGAGACACCCAGGCACCCCTCTTAGTTTTTTATTTAAAAAAGCACGTGTCCTAGTAGTTAAATGTGATTATGATTAGCAAAAATAACAGCAACAGTATCCCTGGGTAAAAGGACTGTGGATAAATTTTTCTTTCTTTTTTAAATTAATCTTTCTACAATGAACATATAACCCTTTTCTACTAAGAATAAGTTTAAAGATTTTAAACCTTCAATACAGCAGTATTTTTTATTCAATACAATCTTTTCATATTTGCAGTTTATGGCTGGAATTTAGTTTTTACTATCTGATATTTTTCTAAAAAACAACTACCTGTGGTTCCTGGGTGGCTGGGTCAGTTAGACAGCTGGCTCTTGATTTTGGCTCAGGTCATGATCTCAGGGTCCTGGGATCAAGCCCCATGCTGGGCTTTGCACTCAGCGGGGAGTCTGCTTGAGGATTCTCTCTCCCTCTTCCTCTGCTCGGCCCCTTCCCCCCACTAGCACGTGTTCTCTCTCTCCCTAAAACATACAAATAAATCTTAAAAAAAAAAAAAAAAAGCTATCCACCTATGTCTCTCTCTCTGTACTTCATTTAGATTAAAAGGCTTCCACCTAAGAAGCCATTTGTGGCCTCTTCCTCAAAGGCCTCCCCAGGGGATGTGATGTTAACAGCTCCTCAGAGAGGTCAGATACAGGGTTCCCCAGCACAGGACACACTGTTCGCAGGGTGGGTGGGTGCTCCCTCCCCACCCCAGCAATTGCTACATGGGAATGTGAAGCAGAGCAGGCTGCCCTACCCTCCACACCTGGCCAAAGACCCAACTGTTAAGCAGAGACTAAGAGTTCCACAGTCCCCACCAGAGCAACAGGCAACGAGCTTTGTTTTCTATAAACAGACCAGAAAAAAGTTCAGGTTAAAACACAGTCCTCAGAGGAAGAAAAATAGAAACCAGGCAGTGGGGAATGCTTCATATTCCTAAAAGATTTTTTTGTAAGTTAACACATGGTGTCTGCTTCTCTCTAGTCACCTATTTATCACTCTCCTCCTTAAGAGAAGGGAAAAAGCCCTGGCTGTTTTCCTAGCGCAGAGTTTTGTGGCTGGGGGAAGGAGGAGAGGGGGGAGGAAGGAGGGTGCTTTAAGCATGATGCAAACCATTTGGAGCTGAGTGAGAGCACTGCCAACACAAGCTGCACTATTTAAACAAGTGAGGAAATGATCGTATATACAACATGCCAGCAAGCACACACACACACCAAAGGAAGTCGAGAGGGCTTTTTTTTTTCAGGACACAGAGCTGGATGTCAGCGGCTAAAAGGTCGATATTTTCCCTTAACACCCTTCTCAATGACTTAATCATGTTCCGTTTGCACAGAAAACTTCCCAAGAATAAAAAAGTCTGGAGAATTAAGAGGAGGGGTGATTGGGGAGGGATGTTTGGCCCGGGGCTGACCTTATCCGAGGTTTTCTCCACGTAGCAGGGGTCCTGAGGGGCAGCCAGCAAGGGGACAAAACCCGAGAGAAGCCGATCCTCTTCCAGGATAAGAAGGGTGAGGTCATCGTCCGGGTCCTTGTACAGTGGCACCTCAGACTGATTCACTGCAGTCAGTATGTTACAGAAATCAGCCAGCATCGACCACACATCCATAGCAACCCTGTGAGAAATAAGGGCAGAAAGAAGAACAGCTCTAAAGAGGGACCAGTATTTTAAAGTATTTTAAGCACTTGTGAGAAGGGAGGTCCTGGTGGTGAGTGTTGCCTATGGCTGGCAACTGCCGGAAAATCTTACCCAAAAAGCTAGGGTACAAAACTGCATCCATGGCTGCAATCTGGCAGGCAAGTGTCCATCTAGGCAAAGTTGAAATTGATTAGGGGGAGTTTTTTAAATCCTAACCAGAGAAGAAAAGGAATTTAGAGAGTCAGTTGCCTAATGCAGGTCCTGTCACCTTTCCAGACAGTGTGCCTGAGACACTTACTCAAATACTCTAGACACCCAGTGCCTGAGGCAGCTCCCAGAATTCCCCCACTTCTGTCCAGCCGAGCATACACCACAAGATAGCAACAGAGCGCCAATCTCCCCTCCTCCCATACAGCCAGAGGGGCGAGTCACACCATGAAAAGTCATGTGGGCTTCTTTTCCCCTTATGATGCTTTAGAAATCTTCTCCTACATATAGGCAGGGAAACAAACACAAAGAGGTGAGGGGGATTAAGAGGACATCTGTCACGATGAGTACCGAGTAACATATAGAATTGCTGAAGCACCATTTTGTACACCTGAAACTAACAGAATACTGTATGTTAATTGTACTGGAATTAAACATCCCCCCCTACATCCACACACCCACCCAATAAAAAAACCTCATTCCTGGCCTGCCAAGATCAGCCCAGGACAGTAAAGCTTCCCCTGCATCTTAGGAAATGAACCAGTCTTGGTGCCATCTTGGCCAGCCCACTCCCTCTCCTTTCTCTCATCTGTGGAAGGTTAGATGCCGGGTGACCAACCATTCGGCTTTGCCTGGAGCTGTCCCGGTTTTTGTACCTATGGATGCTAAGTTGTACTTCAAAAGGAGTGAGCTGCACAGGAGAATTACAAAGAAAAGCTTTACAATTAGGGTCAAGAGGTGGAGTGGCAAGAGGCAAGAAGCAAAGAGAGCTACGAATGAGCTACATCCTGGAGTCTTCCCAGAGGAGTTACTGCGCATGAGTCAAGTCTGCTAGGGAGGGGCCTCAGCCTTAAGCAATTTGTTTCTCCTGCAGTCTAGGAGCCTTTGGGAGATGGCAGAAAAAAGGGCATTCAAGGGACATGCCACTAAAGGTGATGCTGGGGGAGAAAGTGGAATAGGGGTGCGGGGACTCCCTGACTGGCTCCAGGTGGAAGGAGCCTGCACTGGTTTATTTACTGTAATCACTACACTAGGAAAAGGCAATGAAATGAAACATCTTGTTTTCAAGAGTGTCCTGGGAACCAGGCGGAACACAGCTCCATTAATCACACAACGGCACATAATCAACACACGTGTACTGCAGAAGTAACTTGCTTCACAGGCTTTGCCCAAGAAAAAGAACATGTTTGGGAAGAATCACTGGAGGGACGAGAGTTTTCTAAAGCCTGTTCTCTGCACAGACACCGACAACCAGACTCATTCACAAAGCTCCATCTTTTGGCTCAGCTGAGTTTGGCTGTCAGAAATGTTTAAATATGGAAAAAAATAAACAGTTGCAACACGTTTCTGTGCAGAGATCTGCCTGAGCCTCTTTGTGATGTAATGGGAAATGCGGCATTCAGGCTACCAGCTGTAGAATAAACAGAACTTCGAGGGTTAAAAGGAACTGAACTTTCCACGACCCCATCTGCAGAGAAGAAAATAATAAGAGGAATGATGCACTGCCCCACAGCTCTGATAGTTTATCCTCCGGTCCCGGCTGCAGAGACAAGCACCGGATGTGATAGGGCTGCTCAGGGCCGCCTCCGAGGTTAGCGCTGCCCATGGGAGACGCACAGGGAGGCTCTTCCAGCTCCCCACTTCCTCCCCCAGTGCCCTGCTGGCCACTTGAGCCCACTGCCCGAGTCCAATCCCACAGCACTGGTGAGCTCTGGCCAACAGGCACTGCTTGGCTGCAGAGCAGCAATTTGGAAAATAAACAGGAAAGACGACAGTGAGAAGGAAGAAGGTGAAAAGTCTCCCAGCTGAATTCTTGGCTTAGGGGCCTTGGTTGGTGCTGTGCGGGTCAAGGACCTGATCACTTCAGGACGTAATTGGGGGTAGGGAGGTGTGGGCAGCAGCATCCCCAGTCAGGGAGAGGCAGCAGAAAATTACCCACGGCTGCCACAGTGGGAGGCCCCACATCCCTCTCTCATCCTCCCACCCCTACCATCGTGGATCCAAGACGAAGAAATATGTGGTACCATGTGGTTCTCATTACCATGCTCCCCTGTCCCCTAAGGCTCAGATAAACCAAAACTGACTCCTCCCAGAGACTGCTGGCCACCACTAGGGACCCCTGCCCACAGCTGCCTTTTGCCCACTACCACCCACCTTGTGCCAAAACCTTAAGACTCACTGCAAAAATGAAGTAGATCAGAGTTCCTACCCCAGTGTTGGTTTGTAAGATAGCAGCTGGTGCCAAAAGACGTAGGAAGTGTCCTGAGTTCTTGGCTGAGAAATTTAAAGGGGCCCAAGGGCCACGCTAGACTAACCAGAATCAAGGGAATACACAAAATGCTTCAATGAAAGGTCACTTCTGCCCTGATCCATTCAGACTGGTTTTGTGATTTAACTCTGATTCTAACAGGCTTTCTTCTGGTATCTTAGTGGGACTGCCCAAGGTCACGTCATTAATTACCTCCTCTCCCAATGAGCACCACAGACACAAACACACTAATTAGGCACCCATGTACCATACCGTGACTCTCCACAGAGGGAAGGGAAGGGGAGTGTCAGGAAACTAGTACTAAAAGGAAGAGGTACTTAGAAAAACTAGGTGAGGGGCGCCTGAATGGCTCAGTCGGTTAAGCATCCGACTCGGGTTCTGTCTCAGGTCATGATCTCAGAGTCATGAGATCGAGCCCCATATCAGCTCTGCACTCAGTGGGCAGTCTGCTGGAGATTCTCTCCCTCTGCCCCTTCCCACCCTCCTGTGCATTCACACTCTTTCAAATTAATTAATTTACGGAAAAAAAAAAGAAAGAAAAGACAAAAACCTAGGTGAGACGTCTGACCTCAAAAGCTAAGGATGAGGTAATTCCTGGAACCTGGGCATCATCACCTCAGCTTACCCCCAACCAGGTCTCTGGGCTGAGAGGTCAGTTCTGTGGGTAAACACAGGGTTTCCTGTCTGAGTAGAAGGGGAAAAGCTTAGCTTTCTCCTGCTCTAGCTCTTTATCCCACTTAGGAGTGCCTCCCAAGCTTCAGCCCTTGGGTTCTGAGGGTTCAAAGTCAGCCTGTGCCAAGGAGCCCAAAGTCAAATGCTGGTGGCTATGAGTTTTTTCTGTCCTCTTCTAGAAACACTTGGAAAATGACTCTCCGAAAGGTTTTTCAGACAATCTCAAACAACCTTTGGTTCTAACAAATGCTATGAGCCTAGGTAAGTGCCTCTGGCTTATTCTGGTCCCAAGTCATATTTTGGGGAAGCTCCCAGAACCCAGAAAATCCCACTACAGTTAGGATGCATTCTTTACCAAGCAGACACAAAGCAGCCAGAGATTATGAAACTGCATCCAACGAGCCTGTTTATGGCTCTCAGAATGGTGGCAAGGGAACCTATCCAGCAGCTGTAATGTGATTAGTGAGCAAGGATCAGCAGTTGCTGGGTGACCCAGTGGCCCAACCCCACAGAAACACCACACACCAGGAAAGCAGACCCCTGGCTAGAGTCTGAACACCAGATCCTAGCTTGGGACAGACCAGCAGTGGCTAGTCAGAGGTATGTTCTCAGGACCAAGGTTTACTCACTTCCCTACAGACATGCATTCACTCACTCCACCAGGAAAGGAAAAAAAATAAGAGTTAATTTACTTTTTATTGCCTCAGAATTCCAAGGTTTAATGTAGCTGTCAGTTTGAGTGCAGTGCAGCTGCTGGCCGATACAATGCAGCCCAGGCCAGCCCAGGTGACTGGGGAAACACATTTCACAGAAATGAACCAACACACACTCTTGGCTGGTTTGGGGGGATATTGACTTGGGGAATCAGATTAACCCTTCAGGCTGGGTTATTTCTGCATACATGACTGGAGAAGCAGCTTCAGTCCAAGGAACTGAGAAGCCCTGGTGTCAGGTAGACTAATAGGCTTCCATGTTCTGAACTTTCAGAGTTTTCTCACACAAGGTGTTATTTCACAAAATGCTCCAAAAGGCTAAAGTGTGAGACAGGTGAGGCAAGTTATACCACAACAGAGCTCCTTTCTAGAACTCAGAAAGAAAGGCAGATCTGCCAGCTTTAGAGGGAAGAGGTCAGGTAGGAACTTTTCTAAAGGTTCCATCCAGGGTGGGGCCAAGGGAGGGAGACAGTTCGGAGAGTGGAGTGCTAAGGGCCAACCGGTCTCAGGCCATCCTTCTGGTAAGTCTAAGGAGGACTGAGCCCTCACACACCCCTTCATATTTTTACTGGGGGAACAGGCTGACTGGTGATTAATATCAAGTACAATGACCCCATGTTACAAGCCTGCAGGGGCCTGTGGAGGTGGCCATTTCCTGTGTAATACCAGCTTGTTTAAACACTAACATTCAAACTCCACAGCTGCAGAACAAACCCGGAAAGAGCTGAGTGAGAAGAAGCCCTGCATTGTGTTTCAGAGCTATGGAAGATCAGAGTTGTAGTGCAGATGGGAAACAAGTTGGGTCTTTTGGTTCCTGGGATGAGGAGTTCTGGAAATACAGCCAAGTGGCACAGAAACTAGGCATGAGGAAGCTGGAAAAGAGAAAGCCCATGGACTATACGTCTAAAGGGGAAAGAAAAAAGACCAAGACAAGAGAAATGCTCTTAAGATATGCAGCATGCTCTTTTAAAAACTTGTTTGCCTAAGGACGATTATATTCCAGCCCACAAATCCCAACATGGGGTTCCATGGCCAACATAAGACCACTGTGGCCCTGAGGACTCCCCATTGTAGGTGGTGAGTGGCTAATGGGAGGAAAGAACCTGAATGAATTCAACAGGTCCGGCAGAGTCAAAAGAATAGTACCTAGGCTTAACATGGCTTAGGAAGCCCCTCTGTTAAGCTGAGATGTCATGCCAACCCTGTTTTCGTTGGGCTGAGGATCTGGTCTGGTATTGCCACGCAGCTCAAAGGTCTCTGGGATGGGGTAGAGATGAGGCGGGTAGGAATCTCCGCAGCTCTCTCTGAGATTAAGGAACTGCAGTGTATTTTCCAGATGCCGCCACAGGGGTGTCAGAGATCACTCTTTTAGGAGTTAAGACATGGGCAGCAAGATATCCTCCAAGAATAACAGCTGCTTATCAGGTGAACATAAGAACCTACGACTCGGTAAAAGAGAATCCCTTCTGCCTTTCTGGTTTATACAAACAGGTCAACTTGGGCCCCTGGGAGAGTGTCCAACTTAAATTAATTCTGCCCAACAGGACAAATCGAATTCTGAAGCCCAGTCACCCTGCACTACTCCAAGAACATAAACTTCTTCATATTCTAAGCAGCACAGCTGGGGCCCTTTGGCCAACAACAGGTCACGGTAACCTCATCCCAGGGTTTCTCAAGTACCTCTACTGTGCCTCCCTCAACCTCTGTGTAGGTCAGTGCCTTATGTGACTGCAGTTTTCCCAAGCTACATTCAACATGTATAGCCTCCGTTGCATCACTATGGTGTGTTAAACCCATCAGCACTGTGTGTTTGGGAAACAGCAGCCCCCAGGGGACCTCAACATCTCCACGGCATGAGTGGAGCCCTCGGTGGCCTCCCTGGTGCGGATTCTCACGGTTCCTGCCTCTCTAAATTTTTAGCTGCAACCACTCCAACACGTCTTCTTAGTTTAGCACACTGGACCCAAATAACCTCAGCCCAGAGCTGGAAAGTACGCTCCCTGGGGTCAGCTGCTGTACCCTGTTGGGGTCAGACTGGAGCCTTAGGCCAACACCCCTTCCTCTCACAAGTCCTGTGAGAGGAGTTGGGAGGGGACAGAGGCTCCTGCCCTGGGAGAGATCACGTGTGTCTCACACTCAGCACTTGGAGGAAGAGGAACCCCCTGGTGCCAGGCTGTAGTGCTGACGCCCCAACCCGGAGCCAGGGAGACTGGGTGGGGAGCCAGGGTAGCAAAGGGGCTTCCCACAGTCACTACCACTTCCTTCAGGGAAGTGCTGATGGACTATTACTTAGTGACCTCCTAAAATGCCCTTTTGGGAAGACGTATTAAGTGTCCTTGAAGGGGTGCCGATTAGACTTAGGATTAGTTCTTATTTCCAGAGCTGCCCTGTGAGGGTGAGTGAACTGGCTATTTTTTAACTCAAGAATTTCTATCTTGTCTACAGGGTCAACACATGTAGCTCCCTGAGGAAATCAGCTTACTGCATACTCCCTATATATCCCCAAGTCTCCCTCTGTGACAGCACTCAGAGAGCTCCCTACAAGCCTTTTCCAGCATGCTCTGTAAACTATACAAGACAAGCCATGGAAAAGTAGCAAGTCCAGGAATTTCTGGAGTTGTTTCTTCTTCTTCTTCTTCTTCTTCTTCTTCTTCTTCTTCTTCTTCTTCTTCTTCTTCTTCTTCTTCTTTAATAGTACTCCAATCCAACAGTGTGATAAATGCATCTGAGCTACAATTAGGAAGATATATAGCATCAGAATGTGAAGGTCTGGGCAGCCTGGTGAAACGCGGGCTCTCCAGAGCCCCAGCTATGTTTCCCATTATGTAACCCTGGTCATGGGCAGACAGCCAGACTCCAAATGAAAAAGAGACTCTGGCTTGGCACTGGTTCTATTTTCCTATCCTCATTTGGGGTCAGCGCAGTGTCATACAGCTGCAGAGAAAGCTCTGGGGATTAAACCTGGGAAAGCCTCCAAGACCAGGACCTGGGTTCAAGTACCAGCTGAAAGCAATAAACCAACTGCCACAGCTGGGCTAGGTTTGGATGTTCTCAAAGTCCCCTGACTCTTTCACTTACTGAGAACTAGAGATCAAGATGAGGGAAGAGTTGGCTTCAGCAGAGACTATGAAATGAGGTAGGCTGTCCTACTGCCCTAGCCTGCCAAAGGTCCTAGGATGTGAGGGGTCACTATGCTTCGGCTTGTGAAAGCCTGTTGCTCTGCTCCTCTCCATCACCTGACATTCACAGCTTACTTCACACTCACGTGGTAAAGTGGGGAGTAGCGACCTCTCCCTCCTGACAAAGAGGCCTAGTGTAGAAACCATGTTCCCCACTCCTCCTCCCCCACACCCCACAAGTAGATGATGCCTCCAAACACTGTGGTCTGTTCTGAACAGACCAAAGCACTCTACACTGTCTTTTACAGCAGCCCAAAGCGACTTTCCACACTCTGCTATACAAACCTGTACTAAAACCCCCAGGGGCTATAAAGCCATCCTCTTACAAAGACAAATGGGAAGTCAATCTACTTACTTGCTGACTCCAAAAACACATACCTATGAGTGCCACTGTGTGGAAGGCCCTGCAATCCTGGCCTTATCCCTGTGCAGTGCTGGTGATGTCCTGTTGTCATCATCCTATGTGCATCACATGTGCTTAAGTGACTACTGCCTAGGGAATGTACATCTGACTGCAAGGAAGAGGAATATGGGCAATAAAGGAGTTCTGGAGTTTTCCTAAGAAAGTTCTGGCATGATTCTCTGGACGGAGAAAGAAGGTAACGAAATGAAAGGGAGGGAATGAAGGGAAATGGATGAAATAAGGGTCCAAGTGTGTCAGAGAAACAATCCGGGAATGAGGGTTTCTGAAGGAGAAGCAAGCTGAAAGGTAAGCTATCTGATCACCTTATGTTATGATCAATGATCGATCTGTCTTTGCAGAGGACAAATGCTGGCAAAAACCAGTGAAAACCTGCAAAGGAGAGATGTTAAGTAGAAGCCATTTCCTTCCTATTCTCTTGGGAGCATGCCTACATCTCCCAAAACAAAGATCAGCACAAGGACCTTGGGAGTGTCACAGGGATTACTATTCTGGCATCTGCAGAACTCTCTGGAGTGTGTTATTCCCAATGGCCTTCAAAGAAAAGGCTCTAGAGTATGAAAGATCAGTGAGCAAAAGAGGCCACTTTGAAATCCACAGAACCACCATACCCTGCCAATCTCTCAACCATAGTATTTACTCAGTGAGTGTTAGGCCCCTATATGAGAAACTGGAAGGGAGGGAGGTAAATTCTCATTCCACTTTTCTAGCACTTGGATCTGACAGCTCTGAGGTGGGACTATCCTCAGTGGTGGTCAGGCCAGGTTTGCTCTGTCCAACAGAGGCCCCAGCCCTCAAACCGCCATGTCTTGTGGTCAGGCCCCAGGACAGCAAAGCTCCTCCTTTATGCTTAAGCCTGCATTCCAGAAAACAACCAGCTGCTGCTGATCCCAACTGTGGAGAGAGTGCAGAAGGGAACTCCGTTCTCTACCACGCTAGCTGCTCTAGCCTAGACTGGATTCATCCATGGTGCCCACAGCTACACAGGAACTTGTTTACTGGGCAATCAGATTCAAGATATTATTTGGTTAAATTTGCTCTCCCTGCGAAGAGGAGGCTGAAAAGAAAAAGCAAATTTGTTCAAGTGTCCCAACCCCCTCTGCCTGCAGCCTTGGACGGGAAGTCTAGCTGGGGACGGCTGTAGCTTGGACCACGTGCCCAGCTGCAGATTGAGCCCTTGCCCAAAGATGGGCAGCAGCTTGCATATGCCGGCAACGGGCCATTTGCTACAGCATCCAAAGAGAAAACAGACTCAGCACCTCAAGCAAATGAGGCCCAGCACTTCCTGTGTGAGCTTTCCATTTCCTCAGCCAAACAAAAGCCAAAGGGAGTGGGAGAGGGAGGAGGGATGAAGGGAGATGGGTCACAGAAAAGAGTTAATAGGACTGATGGCCGGGATATGGATAAACAGGGCTGGGTGGACCATATCTAAGAGACCTGTGGTTGAGAGGTGAGGTGACCAGGGAAGGCACAAGCTCCAGGGACAGATGGTCTGCCTCCCCACCCCCTTGAGAGGAAGGGAGGAACACTCTGTGACCCCTGTGCAGGCCCAGAAGCAGTGGCTTCAGATACTTGGAGAGCTGAGACCTTCTTTGTCAGTTTCTTTCCAAAACTGTAAATTGCCTAGTCGGCATTATAGATTAACAGCCTGAAAAGTTTGAGGCACTACCTTAACTCTTTAGTGAATGCTGCCGGCAAACGGCTGCCCCTAACCAGCAGATCAGTCCATTCCTTTGTGTGACCCCAGCCGCCTAGCTGACAGCTCAACCCTGGCTCCTAAGGCCTCAGCCTGGGGTACATTTTGGGAACCTAGAAGGGTTCACGGGAGGATGCTGTCAGCATCAGCCACATAGTTACACAGCTAGACCTGGGAGGGAAGGGGGGAGAGAGCGCTTGACAGTCCAGGGGAGCTTCTTGGCATGAGGAAAAGGGAAGAGGTTTGAGGAAGAAAAGGGGAGAAAAAGGCACACAGTCTACACAGAAAGGTCAATAAACTACTGGCCAGAAATCTCTCCTGCAGCCTTCCCTCTGTGGGTCTCCCATGAGTGGAGAGACTCCCATGGGCAGCCCCCAGCCCAGAGAAGTACCATCGGCAGCAGCCTAGGTCTCCACACTCTGTCTGAGGAGAGCACTGAGAAAAATGAGGAAATGCTGGGGATGGATGCTCGCTCTCAAACACACCCACAGACACACACGCGCGCGCGCGCGCGCACACACACACACACACACCCAGCACAGAGCCTGAAGGAGCTGAGTACACTGCACCTGCCAGACACCGTGAAACAGAGCCTAGGGCAGGGGGGTGAGAGAAAGAGAAAGGAAAAGGAGAAAGAGAGACACAGAGGCAGGAAGAGAGAGAAAGATAGAGAGAGGGAGAGAGATGAACAGTCAACAGAGTTGACCAGAGATGGGCAGCACTAACATGCACACACATTAAGAAATGATTGTGCAAATATGAAAACACACACAGTGACACTAATACAAGAAATGAATGGGACAGTAAACATTTCAGGCTTTGCAGACCCTGGTCTCTATTGTAACTACTCAGCTCTACTGCTGCATGTGAAAGCAGCCACACACAAAGTGTAAACAAATAAGCATGGCTGTGCTCCAGGAGGACTTCAAGGACACTGAAATTTGACTTTGCTAATAATTTTCACAAGTCATGAAATATTATTCTTCTGATTTTTTTTTTCCGGCCACTTAAAAATGCAAACCACTCTTAGCTCCTGGGACACAATTTGCTGACCCCTGATACAGACCCACACAAACATCGGAGGCGGGTAAGTAGAGGCAGGCAGGCAGGCAGGAACATGCCACGACAGGCAGAGACAGGACGCCAGCAGGGAGACACAGATGAGGCAGGCAGAGGCCAGAAGACACAGGCAGACCCACATCCACAGAAATTCCCCTTCCAACACACATATGCTGACTGACACACAGAGACCGTCACGGACAGACACAGACAAACACGGACAGGGGCACTCTTACACACTGATGCAGGAACATACACACACACTCCCACAAACGGAGACATGGACAGGGCCAGAGCATACATGGACTGACAGGCACCTAGAATGAGAGAGACACAGACAGACACACTGAAACAGACCCCTCATGGCACATGAATCCCTCAAAGAGACCCCTACACCCAAGGCTAGAAAGAGACAGAGGCACAGGTACGGACCCAGACACAGAAATATGCAGACACATACACATGGACAGATAGGACGGGTACAACCCTTAGAGAGACCCCTAGATAGACACCAAAGACCCCCACACTCAGAGCAACACCCGGACATACACAGACAACCAGAGCCAAAGACACACATACAGGGACAGAACCTACACACAGATACGGACGTAAGAAACAGTCATGCACATGGGGCGCTTGGGTGGCTCAGTTGGTTGAGCATCTGGCTCCTGGTTTTGGCTCAGGGTCCTGGGATCAAGCTCCAAGTTGCTTCCCCGCTCTGCAGAGAGTCTCCTCGCCCTCTGCCCCTCCCTTCTCTCAAATAAATAAATCTAACGACAACAATGAAAGAAATAGCCATGCATGGTTACACAACTATGTAAATATGTGTCACTGAATGTTATACTTAAAAATAGTTAAGATATGGGCACCTGGGTGGCTCAGTGGGTTAAAGCCTCTGCCTTTGGCTCAGGTCATGATCTCAGGGTCCTGGGATCGAGGCCCATGTCAGTCTCTCTGCTCAGCAGGGAGCCTGCTTCCTCCTCTCTCTCTGCCTGCCTCTCTGCCTACTTGTGATCTCTCTCTGTTAAATAAATAAATAAAATCTTTTTAAAAAAATGGTTAAGGGGCGCCAGGGTGGCTCAGTTGGTTAGGCAACTACCTTCAGCTCAGGTCATGATCCTGGAGACCCGGACCGAGCCCCACATTGGGCTCCCGGCTCAGCAGGAAGCCTGCTTCTCCCTCTCTCACTCCCCCTGCTTGTGTTCCCTCTCTCGCTGTGTTTCTCTCTGTCAAATAAATAAAATCTTTAAAAAAAAAATGGTTAAGATAACATATTTTTGTTACATATATATTTTACCACAATTTACTAAAAGAAAAGAAAAAAGCCACACATGCATACAAACAGATCTACATAAACACACCCAGGTAGACACACATACTCCCCAGACCAATACACCCCACACCTAAAATGCCCTGACAGACAGCACGTGGACACACAGGAGACAGGGAGATGGGAAATGAAGTGAGTGGAAGAGAAAGGTACGCTCATTTGCACCATAACAATGTATGAGAGGAAAGCCCGAGTAGAGGGCATACAGCGGCACAAGAAGCAGCAGGACACAGCCTGAAGGACACATGGAGAGAAACTAAAAGGGAGAGTAAAGAGACAAGGCCTCCCCCTCACACATGCCCAGACCTGACACACGCCCGCACACAACAGCTGTGGAGGCGGTAGACATGAACAGCACCAAGTGAGAGCAAAAGCAAGGACAAAGAACAAAACAGAGCAAGTTACAAAGAGAGAGAGAAGGACAGACTGAGAAGAGGAGGGACAGACCAGACAACGGGGAAAAACGGCCTAAAGCAGCAGGGGACAAGGAAGGTGTTCAAGGAAGTGAAAAAGCTAAATTCAAATGAGGAAGGAAGAGAGGAACAAGCAGGCGGCAGGTGGGAAGAAATAAAGAGGACCAGGAGGGGAGCGGTGGGAGCACAGGTGGGCCAAGGCCAGCAGGGCCAAAGGAATGAGCAGGCCAACTCACTGTGAGGGAAGGTCCAGGGACATGGGTGGAGGATTCCAGGTGTCTGGGTAGCCGAGCATCCAGTCTGACCACACTTTCACACTGGGGAGAAGTTCCTTCAGGTCCGGGACGAAGGAAGACACCTTGATGTCATCTTGGTCATCCTCGTCCTCAGGAGAGGACAACTGAGCTGCAGAGGCAAAGGGTGAGAACTGGGCCTAGGTCTGCTTGTGGCCCACGAGTGAGGCCTGGGGCGCTGGGACAGTAGCTCTTAGGGAAGGGAGACCAAGTCCACAGGAAAGCTGGGCCCAGAAGCGGAGGACAAGTGCCAGCAGCACCTAAGAGGATTCTGAAAAGCAGGACAAAGAGAGAACCAGTGCACTGAGTCTGCCTCTGCAGACGCTGTTTCTGCTCCACCTGCGGCCTGCTGAGGCTGCCACTCTGGCTCTAGTCTCCCGCTTTAGCTTTCCTTCGGCACATCGCTGAGACGGCACCAGAGTTCCTGTCAAAACTGAGTAACCTGAATTGGACCATGAGGAAATATCAGAGAAACCCAAACTGGGGGACATTCGACAAAATAAGTGGCCTGTATGCTTCAAAAATGTCAAGGTCATGAAAGACAGAGCAAGACTTCAGAAAACCATTCAATGCCAGACTGCAGGAAACTAAAGGGACACAGCATCTCAATAGCAGTGTGTGATCCTGAGTGGGTCCTAGACCAGAAAAATGACTCTTTTCAGGATAACTGGTACAAACTCAATCAAGTCTGTAGAGTCAACAATAGTACTGTATCAGTGTTGGCTTCCTGATTTTGATAGCTGCACCGTCATGTAAGGGAATGTCCTTGTTATCCGGAAATACTCAGTCAACTATTCGGGGGTAAAGGGCTACCACGTCTACAACTTACATGAAATCGTTCAGAACAAAAATAATAAGCATATGTGTGTATGTACAGAGAACTTAAAGCAACCATGGTAAAATGTTAACAAATGGGGAATCTGGGTGAAGGAAGTGTTAAGAGTTCTTTGTATTATTCTTGCAACTTTTCTGTAAATTTAAAATTGTTTCCAAATAAAAAGTTACCTCGACCCTCCCTCCAGAAGAAAGCATCTCCAGGGTCGAGGCATTCACAAAACTGAAGTGGCAGGGGGACAACAGAGGGACTTTAATACTCACCAATACTAACCCAGGAGCTGAGAGAAGGGGCAGCCTTCAGTCCTACCTTACAGGGTAGTCAGGCTTAGATTTCTAAGGGCAACCTCCATTCATATGGGGACACTGATACACTGATCAACTCAAGGGCTAAAAACAGCCTCTGCTCTGGTTCAGTGAGTTGTCCAAGGTGGCTGGTCCACAGTGGTTACAACACCCACCAGTACCAGACAAAGAGGGACAGAGAGATAGAGCAGGGAAACCAAAACATTAATTCTGAACAAAAATGGAAACGCTCTTTGCTGGTTTTCTAATGTTGCAGGAACCCACAGCAGCTCATAGGTACACTGAAAATCTTAACTACTAGAGAAAAGGGGGAGGAGATAGTTCCCCCAAGAAGAGAGGGCCTACAGAGGTAAAGGGAATGCAAAGGGAGGTGGGGCTAGTTAGGTAGGAGAAGGAAGAGGGGTTACTGGGAAGAGCAAGAGTATCAAGTAGAGAGAAGAGATGCTGAGAAGGCAGGGTGGCATTCTGAGCTGCTCTGCACAGGGCCCAGGCAGGGGAAAGGCCGTCAGTCAGGCAGTCCCTCATCTGCTTACCTTTGGCAGACTCCTTAAGCAAGAAGGTACAGCGCCGCACCAGCAGAGAAAACATGGCCAAGCCCAGCGCTGCAGCTTGCTCCTGGATCACAGAGCGACACTCCTCTGAGAAGCAGTCTGAGGAGAGGCAAATGAAATTCCATCAGTGCCCTGGGGGGGTCAAGGGCTACTCTTCTCCACCTTACTAGGTGCACATCCTTGGTCACGTCACTGAACTCCCCTTCCTCATCTAAGACAGGGGGTAGTAGTATTTCCTTTCTCAAAGTGTAGCTATAAGGCTAAGTAAAATAATGCACAGGAAGCATTTACCACCATGGCTGGTCTATGGGTAAGCACTTGACAAGACTGGATCCCCTGTGTAAATTCTGCATCACTTTCCCAGGACCGCATACCCCAAGGTGGACAGTCTGTATTTAGTCGGCTCCGAATAATGTGAAGCTATAGTAACAAGAAGTCATATTTAATTAAACTCAGTCTCTCTAACATATCGCCAGCAGGGGTACAAATATCAATTAAGATCACAAAAAATACAAATTTATCTTTTTTAAAAAAGATTATTTATTTGACAGAGAGAGAGGAGAGAGAGAGAGAGAGAGAGCGTGCGCGCGCGAGGAGGGAAGGCCAGAGGGAGAAGCAGACTCTTCGCTGAGTGGGGAGCCTGATGCGGGACTCAATCCTGGGAGTCCAGGATTATGACCTGAATTGAAGGCAGTCGCTTAACCAACTGAGCACCCAGGTGCCCCTAAGTTATCTTCTTGAATCACTAACCTTTGGTTCCACCCTTACCTTCTGACACTCCTCCACTTAAAAATAACCTATTTTCACCAAATGAGTTAATTTTACATAGGAATATGGCACACATTAAGCACTTAACCAGTGATGCTTTTTATTTTCACAAATTCTTTCCCCCAGGGCTGAAAAATAAATCTGGCTCCCAATACCAGCACCCCCACCCCCACTTTCTCAGCCTGGCTAACTTCCTTCTGGCAGCAGGTCAGCAAAAGGAGCCACGTTGGTGGTGGCCAGAGCTATTCTTCAGCAGAAGCTACAACATATACTCTCAAAATGCTGTCTGTACCTACTCCTTGTCAGTGGCCCGCCCTGATGGCTACTTAATCCAGACTTGAGAGGAATCAGTGCCAAACAGAAGGCAGCAGTCCAACTGCAGAGACCGGGAGACACCCAATCTGCACAGGAGATGGAATCACTTGCTCTGGCATCAACTAATCTGTTAATTCCCTCTGTAATACAGGAGACTGCTCAGAATCCCCAAGTGTTAAAAGGATAATTAGCCACATGTTTGATCTCTGTGCCTGCCTGCACGTTAACCTCAATAGCTAGAGGGAAGCCCTCCTGCCTTTCTCCCCATTGACACTCCTCTTGTCAATGGGGCCTAATTGAAGTCTTTATTCCAGGAGATGCTACACAACCACAGTTATTCCTAACTGCCTTGGCCACAGGAGCAAACATGATTGGAGTGTACTGAGTCAGCCCAAAACCACTTTAGAGAGCCCTGGGAGTGAGAAGGAACAGGCTGCTGCTCAGAAGGTCCCAACATATGAATAGCATCAGTGTAGCAAAGTATTCGTCTGTTGTGGCTTTCCTGCATCCTTCCAGATGCCCACTGGTCCCAAACATCACCCTCTAACCTTCCGACTCAACTGCGGCAGGCAGTAAGGAAGTGGTAACAAATCCATGGGATTAGAATAGGTCACCGCTCTCATTCTTCTTCTGGTAAGGCCCTTAACCCCTGCTAGAGAGACCAAGATACCAGCATCCAAGAACCAAGAGGGAAAAGGGTAGGAAGCAGGGAAGGGGAAGATGTGTACGCCATCCTAAGAAAAATGGTAACTTCTCCCCTCCGCCTCTTACTTTGGGCAGAATCTCTACCTGTACGGCCCCTGTCAGTCCAGGCCCTGGCCAAACACTGCCAGAAGTCTGCCTCTAATTAGCAACAAGGACAGCCCAGAATGGGGGAGTAAGTCCAGAACAGAGGAAGCAAGAGTAGTCTAAGGGGAGGCCACATCCTGGTAGTTGACATTACTGACCCCCTAACAAGTGGGCATCTGAGGCGTAAGTTACCCGCACACAGAAGGCCCCGAAAAGGCACACAAGGGGGTGTCTTAGCTCAAAGAGACTGGCATTTTGAGAGGCTCAAGACTACAGTAAGATACTCTCATTAACACGGATAAGGATAAGATGGGACAGGGAGATTACTTTCACCAATCCCATTTCTATTTTTAGGACAAACGGCCATCTCAGGCTAGGCTGTTTCTCAGAGCGCAAAGCTGTTACCAGGGCTCAAGGGAGAGAATGAACTGCTTAAAAACAATGACACTTGCGGCCTCTGGGGAGTCCAAGTTGGCTCCTTTTTTTTTTTTTTTAAGATTTTATTTGGGCACTTGGGTGGCTCAGTCGGTTAAGCGTCTGCCTTCAGCTCATGTTTGTTTCAAGCACCACGCTGGGCTCCCTGCTCAGTGGGGAACCTGCTTCTCCCTCTCCTTCTGAAGCTCCCCCTGCTTGTGCTCTCTGTCAAATAAATAAACAAAATCTTTTTTAAAAATTAAGATTTTTAGGGGCGCCTGAGTGGCTCAGTTGGTTAAGTGACTGCCTTCGGCTCGGGTCATGATCCTGGAGACCCGGGATCGAGTCCCACATCGGGCTTCCTGCTGGGCGGAAAGCCTGCTTCTCCCTCTCTCACTCCCCCTGCTTGTGTTCCCTCTCTCGCTGTGTTTCTCTCTGTCAAATAAATAAAATATTTTTTTTTAAAAATTAAGATTTTAGGGGCACCTGGGTGGCTCAGGTCATAATCCCAGGGTCCTGGGATCGAGTCCCATATCGGGCTCCTTGCTCAGCAGGGAGCCTGCTTCTCCCTGTGCCTACCTCTCTCTCTGACAAATAAAGTATTTTTAAAAATAGATTTAAAAAGTCAAGATTTTATTATTTGAGAGACAGAGAGAGGGAGGGCAGGGAGGGGGAGAGGGAGACAGCATCCCAAGCAGACTCCACAGAGCATGGAGCTCAACACGGCGCTTGATCCCACGACCCTGAGATCATGACCTGAGCCCAAACCAAGAGTCAGACGCTTAATCAACTGTACTACCCAGGTCCCCCTAGATTGGCTTCTTTTTTAAGCCTCCTGCAAAAATGTCTGGGGACCAGGAAGGGTAGAAACAACTGGAGTCTTTTTACTCTAAGCATGGAAGGGCTTGACTACCTCTCAGAGCAGCAGCTGAAAAGGCGGCTTCACAAATGCTTTCTTGTTAGCCATGGTCATGTCACCTCAAACCTTCACCTCTTCCCGCCTCTCCATAAAGGGCCTGACAGTACTTCCCTGCGATGGTCTAGGGAGGGGACAAACCACTAAGCTATTCTGCTCTGATCAAGCAGGTGGTGATATCACAGCTGTATGGGGGTCAGAATGCCTGGGTCTCAGTGAGCCTTCTGACCGCGGCACAGAGAGTACTTTCTGGAAGGGCTGCCCTCCTCCATGGTTCGGTGGTACACAGGTACATACTGAACATCTACAGTGGGCTTCACCCTGTGCTATTACTGAAAACACAGCTACAAATGAAAAACAGGGTCCCTGCAACCTCAGGACCTTATAATTGGGTGAAAAAAACCCTGATATTTATCTAAGTAACCACGGCAACTCAGACCCAGCGTCTCCAGTGAGCTTCTTCAGAGATGCTCTTCACCTCACTCAGGCTTCTGTAGGCTAGAAGCCGTAAGATGCCACTTCTTGTGAAGTATTCATTCTTATACATGCGAGGAGGAAAACAGCATCCAGATTCCCAGAGTCCGCCCACTCTGGGGCTTGAGCTAGGAAACCGGCTCTAGGCTGACAAATGCCCATATATATCCCTAGAGTTGGGCTGGGTCAGATCAACAAATGATGTGGGGTGGGGAAGGAAAAAGCATTGTTTGCCTTGGTATTTGCTTGGGTTCCTCTGGCTTTGTGTCAGGTAGCGGGAGCCTGACAGGAGCTGAGGAACTCATTAACACTGTGAAATAGCCTTTCCCCTTCTTTCCAAAAGCAGGCTTGCTTAAGGATTGGGGGGATGGTTTTGGCTAAGCAAGTCAGACGAAAATATTTCTTACCAAGAAAGTCACCTGAGGTCTGAGCTTGATTCTGCCCTTTTCCACATGCTCTCAGATGGGCAGGTGACCAGAGCTCCCACTATTCCTACACCCAAATACCTGCTCAGACAGAAAGAATCTTCTCACTCCTATGTAACAGAGAGACGTTCTCATTTTTCTGAGAACATATTCATGGAAAACATAAACCAACTGTCGTCAAAGTTGTATGAAATCAGGAAATGGAGCAGCCCGGTGAAGGCTGCCATGTGGCCGGATGTTATGTATTTCTAATTAGTGCTATACATCTTTCAACAGCAAGTGTCCTTCTGCTGGGAAACACAACACACTGCCCTTGTTATTGTAACTGTCAGAGAAGTGCTTAAACAGATAATCTCCAGGAAAAGTGATAAACATGTCCCCTCTCCCACCAGTGTGTGTGCGACGGTGCTGCCAAAGCAAAGCTGTGCCTGACGGCTCCAGGATGGCAAAGCATCCTCCTGCAGGAAATGGGAATGAGGCAGGAGGAGGGGGAGAAGGGAGGGGAGGGGAGGACAGGCAGGCCCACCTGCCTGGACCCTCTATGCCCGGCCAAGGGACAGTGGTTTAGAACTGTCACTTTTGATCAACTCCGTGGTCAGGGAGAGAATTGGAGGCAACCAGTAGCAGTAAGGATGAGGTCTGGCTGGTCACAGAAAAATCTGGCAGCACTGAAACAAGGAGACTTTCCTTGATGCACACAGCCAGTTTCCTGGCAAGAGGATGACAAGAGTGCCAAAGGGGAGACACAGGACGGATGACACAGATGTCTGGTACCTGATGGGAGTGGAGGGATTCAGAAGCCACTAGCCATTCCAGGAGAGAGGACCAACTATTTGCTCAGCTGCTTCACTAATAGCTGGAGAAAAACTCAGGCAAGAACACTTTATTCACTGACTCCCTCCCTACCGGCTCCTCCCAAAGACAGGAAATGAATGGTCAGTCACCTCCAAACTACCACCACCTGGAGGTGATTTGTTGGCTCTTATCTTTCAGACATAGGGCTGCTTTTCTCATGAGTCAGTCACCAGTCAGACACAGGGCTGGCACAGTTCCTCAGCAGCCCACCCAAACCTCCTTGTCTACAGGAAGTGGGCAGTGAGAGCATCTTTCGCCTACTGCTGTTTGGGCTAGAGAGCTCCCCGTGGCAGTTGCTGACTGAAGGCAGGGTAGAAGGGCTGTCGTTGTATAGAAACCAGATTAAATCCCAGAGCAAAAGCAGAGCTGTCCAGGCCATCAGGGCACTATTTTATTCCCCAAGAGGTAAAATGAATGAGTCAGAAAAACCAGGCACCAGTACACCCAAGCAAATTAATTATTCATGTATAAGGGCAGAACACAGACTGACCCAAGGCTGGCCATGAACAACATATCCCCAAACGGAACAGCCGCAACAAGACCAAGAAACATGGAAGGTAGTGTTTCCTCCCTAAGAGCCGTGACTGTCATGCCTGCTACTCCTTTTGGATTCTGTACAATTGTAAAACTCTGACTTCTTTTAGTGGGTAGAAGTGAGGGCAAAGGAAATCCCAACCTCCTAACAAAGTGACCTCTTCCATTAGTTCCCAAGTTAGTATTCAGTCCCACGGTGGAGGATGTGAAGGAAAATAGGATCCATCCATAAGATGATAATCTAATGAGGAAGACAGGAAGAACAAACAGACCCAAAGAACTATAATTCAAGGAAGATGGAAGTAAGATACTTTCTTTCACCAGAGGGAAAGAAAATCATTTCCAGCTAGGGTAGAGCCGAGAAGGTTACAAGGAAGAGAGTGCTTCTGAGCAAGGCTGTAAAAAATGAACAAAGATGGAACTGGCAGGATGAAGGAGAGACCACGTGTTGCTAAGGAAGAACGCAGGTTGGGGACATCAGGCGCCCTCTCACGCCGCAAAGGAGGCACTTAGAGTGCCACTGGACAGGGACCACAAAGCACTGGGCCTGTGAGGCCACAGCAAGGAACACAGACCTAACTTGGCATGGGGTGAGGAGGGCACCTGCTTGAGGTTTCCAAATGAAGCATACATGAGCATTTTATGAAGATTAATCTAGCTAAAACATTTAGGATGGATTAGGGTAGCTGGAATAATATAAAAGGGAGACTTGTTGGGAAGCCAAGAAGCCATGAACTTGTTTGAACTGAGAGAAATTACATGTAGTGAACTTTGCAAACTTTATAATGCCAAGTAAATTAACATCTTTCTTAAAGAAACTAGAGGAGTGAACGGACAGGAGTGTACAGTTGTGAGAAATACTGCAGAAAGAAAATCAAGAATGGTGGAAATGATGTGTGAGAGGGAAGGGCTTCACTGGAAGGGGCCAAGGACTCTTACTAATAATCTCGGTAGGTTCCAGAGGATCCCAAGACCTCAGAAAGGGTAACACCTACCAAAGGAGGTCCAGGGAAGGGGCAGAAGTTTGAGGCGGCAGAACACCTGGAGGGAGGGAGGTGTGTATCCAGGAGTCCCCAGGCTCCCGCTCCCTTGGCTCTGAGCCAGTCCTGTCTTTCCAGAACAAAGACACTTCAGGGGGTCAGAAATACTTGAGGAAGACCTTGCATAGGGAGGCCTGGGAAGTCTGAACTGGCTCTCCCTGTGGAAGCCATTAGATATTCAGCACTTCATTTGTTTCCAATTCTTGTATGAGTGCAGCTCCAGGCTGTGGGGTGAGAGGCTCCTCTCTGACGTAATCAGGAAGCAGCTGCAAAATTAAGGAATCCCTCATGACATCATAAAAAGGGTCGATGGTTTACTGGGGAAAGTATAAAAATTAATTACATATTCCCATATGAATCCCTTCCCCTAAATCCGTACACACTCCCACCCACCCCCATGCATTCTCTCATCAACAACATCCCAAAGCCACCTCACTGAACAGGGTACAAAAAAGGCAAACAGAACCCAGGAAGACAAAGTTTTTTGGTGCACACACTGTCTGCCCCATACATTTGAAACTTAACAAATGATATCTTGTCCTGGAATTTTGACACATATAGTGTGCTTCCCCAACAAAATTATAAGCCCCTTGAGGACAAGAGCTATGTCAAGACTTCACATCCTTGAAAATTAGCACCATGATGGGGTTCAAAATATGTGTGCTGTTCACAACAGTAGGTACACTATGCCTCTCATTTGTGAATCCTAACCATAAATGACATGATTCCACTGTGGCCTGAATTAATAACTAAGGTATACTGAGACCTGTGTTAGCTACAAAGAGAGTGTGGGTGTGTTTATGTGTGTGTGTGCAATGTGTATATACAAAAATCTCAAAACTTCACAGAAGATTTGCACAGGAGGTATTATTTTCCCTCTCTGACAAGTGAGGAAACAGGGTCAGAGCAGTTAAATGACTTGCCCAAGGTCACAAAGCCAGTAAGTGTCAGAGCTGGGATTTGAATTCAAGTCTGTCTGCTCTTGTACCCACGCTGTTTCCATACCTGATGGTCACATGCCTGTGATTCAAGCTGTAAGCCCCAAACTCTTCCTCTCCCTTTTCTATGAATATGAAAACCTTAGACTCTCCATAGTTCTGCACAGAAAGCTCTACCGTAACAACTACATGGAATCTAAAATTAAAAACGCTATACCATTTCAGGGCACTTTAGGTGGCTCAGTCAGTTAAACATCTGCCTTTGGCTTAGGTTATAGTCCCAGGATCCTGGGATGGACTTCCATGTCAGGCTCCCCGCTCACCTGGGAATCTGCTTCTTCTTCTCGCTCTGCCTCTCCCCCTCTTCCCCGCCCCTTCAATCCACCCCTCCATCCCCGTGCCCTGGGCTCCTGAGCACACGCTCTCTGTCAAGTAATGTAATGTAATGTAATGTAATGTAATGTAATGTAATGTAATGTAATGTAATGTAATAAAATAAGATAAAATAAAATAAAATAATAAAATAAATTAAAACAAAATAATTAATAAATAATAAAAACACTATGCTACTTATAACACAAAGAAAACAAAATACATATAAAATATTAGCTATTTTAAATATTAAATCTAACAAAATATGTACAGGGTCTCTATGCTGAAAATTACAAAACACTGATGAAGGAAATCAAAGAAGACCTAAATACCTGGAGATTTACATTGTTTGTAAATTGCAAGTCTCCACATTGCAGAGATGTCAATTCTTCCCACAAAGATCTATAGGTTTAATGCAATTACCATTAAAATTTCAGCCAAGTTTCTTGTAGACAAAGACAAGCTTATTCTAAAATTTATATGGAAAGGCAAAGGACCTAGGATGGTTACAACCATTCTGAAAAAGAATAAAGTGAGAGAAATCTTTCTTCCCCATGTAAAGTCAAAGAAAGAAGAGCCTTTTCAACAAACGGTGCTAGAACAATTAGACATCCACAGACCAAAAAGTGAACCCTGACCTAAGTCTCATACCTTAGACAAAAATTAAGTGACAATGAACCTAAGACTTAGATGTAAAAACATAAGACTATAAAACTTTTAGGAAAAAAAATGAAGGAAAACCTCAGGACCTAGGGCCACGAGAAGAATTTATGGACATTTATTTATTTATTTGTTTGACAGAGAGAAACACAGCTAGAGAGGGAACACAAGCAGGGGGAGTGAGAGAGGGAGAAGCAGGCTTCCCGCCAAGCAGGAAGCCCGATGCAGGGGCTCAATCCAGGGACTCTGGGATCATGACCCGAGCTGAAGGCAGATGTCCAACCAACTGAGCCACCACCCAGGCGCCCCGAAGAATTTTTGGACTTAATGCCAAAAGCACAAGCTACAAAAAGTTAAATTGAGATACTGAACCTCATAAAAATTTAACACTTTTGTTCTGCAAAAAATGGTAAGAGGATGAAAAGGCAAATTATACACTGGGACAATATATCTATAAACTACAGAGGGCTGGCATCTAGATGATATAAACAACTCTCAAAACCCAATGGTGAGAAAACAATCTGATTAGAAAAATGGACAAAAGACACAAGCAGACATTTCACCAAAAAAGGGTATAGAGATGAAATACAAGCACATGAAAAGATGTTCAATATCGTTAGTCACTAGAGAAATGACACCTAAAAGTACAATGAGACATCACTACAAATCTATAACAATGGCTAAAACACCAAACAGTAGTAACACCAGCAAGCTGATGAGAATACAGAGGAACCGGATTATACATCCCGAGCTGACTGGAATGTAAAAATGGCACAGCCATTCCGGAAAATAGTTTTGCAGTTTCTTCTCAAACTAAAAATGGGCTTATGATATGATTCAGCAGTTATCTTGGGCACTTATCACATGAAGTGAAAACTTGTTTGCAGGGGTGCCTCTGTCTAATAAATAAATAAAATCTTAAAAGAAAAGAAAACTTGTTTGCACAAAAATCTTGTACACAAATGTTCATGGCAGTTTTATTCCTAACAGCCTAAACTGGAAAAAACCCAAATGTCCTTCAGCGGATGAACAGTTAAACAGACAGTGGAACATCCACCGCACAGAATACTAGTCAGCCATAAAAAGAGAAGTGATACGTACAATAACGTGGATAGACCATCACGGAATTACATGGAGCAAAAAAAGCCAATTTTAAGAGGTTACAGACTATATGATCCCATTTATAGAATATCTCTGAAACAATGTAATTGTAGAGACAGCACAGGGGTTAAGATTTGGGGAGAGAAGGGGATAGGAGTATTTCTTCTTCTTTTTTATTTTTTTTTGAAGATTTTATTTATTTATTTGACAGAGAGAAACACAGCTAGAGAGGGAACACAAGCAGGGGGAGTGACAGAGGGAGAAGCAGGCTTTCCGCAGAGCAGGGAACCTGATGCGGGGCTTGATCCCAGGACTCCGGGACCATGACCTGAGCTGAAGGCAGATGCCCTACGACTGAGCCACCCAGAAGCCCCTGTGACAGGAGTATTTCTAAAGAGGTAGCCTTAGGGAGCTTTGCAGTGATGGGACGGTTCCGCACCTTGATGGTGTAGCAGTTACAGGAAGCAACATATGTGATAAAATTGCACAGAACTAGTCATACACACAAACACAAACATGCAACTGGCAAATATATAACTGAATGAATGCATAACTGGTGAACTCTGAGTAAGGCCTGTGGATGGACTGCACCAATGTCAATTTCATGGCATCGATATTGCACTAAAGTCACACAAGATGCTAACATTAGGGAAGGAGTGATGAAGAGGGCATGGGACCTCTCTCAACATTCTTTTACAATGTCCTGTGAATCTATAATTATTTCAAAATATAAAGTTTATCCAATTCAAGTTTGCCTTTGTGTGTGGTGTAAGAGAATGGTCTAGTTTCATTCTTCTATATGTAGTTGTCCAATTTTCCCAGCACCATTTATTGAAGAGACTGTCTTTTTTCCACTGGATATTTTTTCCTGCTTTGTCAAAGATGATGACCATAGATTTGTGGGTCCATATGTGGGCTCTCCACTCTGTTCCATTGGTCTATTTCTCTGTTTCTGTGCCAGTACCATGCTGTCTTGGTAATCACAGCTTTGTAATAAAGCCTGAAGTCAGGTAATGAGATGCCCCCAGCTTTGCTTTTCTTCTTCAGCAATTCCTTAGCGATTCGGGGTCTTTTTTGGTTCCATATAAATTTTAGGATTGTTTGTTCCAACGTTTTGAAGAATGTTGGTGGAATTTTGATCGGAATGGCATT
>PITA01017988.1:0-41765 GCA_004023965.1 Spilogale gracilis
TACATATATACAATGGAATACTATGCCTCCATCAGAAAGGATGAATATCCAACTTTTGTAGCAACATGGACTGGACTGGAAGAGATTATGCTGAGTGAAATAAGCCAAGAAGAGAAAGTCAAGTATCGCATGGTTTCACTTACTTGCGGTGCATGAGGGGCAAACTGGAGGACAGTGGGAGAAGGAAAGTAAATGGGAAGTAGGGTAATCCAGGAAGAGAAACGAAACAACACTTTGGACACAAACAAACTGAGGGACTTGGAGGGAGGGGGTGGGAGGATGGGAGAGCCTGGTGGTGGGTACTGGGGGTACCTAAAGCGTGGAGCACTGGGTGTGGGGAATGGGGAATGAATCTTGGAACACTGGGGAAAAAAAATTTAAGTAACAATAAATAAAATAAAATAAAAAATCTATTAGTACCAAACACCAGTTTGATAGGAAAAAGGGCAACAATCTTAAGGTGACCTCAATATCTATCTTTCTGTCATCTATCTATCTATCTATCTATCTATCTATCTATCTATCTACTTACCATCTATCTGTTGAATATTACCTATATGTAATGTATGTTATATAATAACTACATGTAATTATATGATATAATTACTGTATAACATTCAGCACTCTATGATAAATTTTTCCTCTATGAAAGTGTAAATAAATCTCATGGCTAATGGCAAAAGATGGTAGAAATATTCTTGTTGAAGTCAAGAACAAGGTAAGACTCTTTCATATCACTACCCACATAATCAGCTAGAAAATGAAATGAGAAGCTTAAAGTGTTTAAATATAAAAAGAAAATGAAAAAATGGCATAGTTTATAGAAGATTATGTAAAAATAATTCAAAAGTTCTGGTGACTATTAGGACAGAGTTCAATGTGGAAGTTGGATAAAACATTAACAGGTAAAATGTGTTATTATTTTATTTATCTCCTTTTTTCTATCAATATTTTATAAAAACACTTCAGAAAGTCAAGAAGAAAACATAATGAGTACATTTGACCCAGCATGTGTCATAAAACTTTAATAATATACTTGTATCTCTGTTTACTCCTTCCTGATTACACCAACATTCTTTCCTTAGAGAGTCAAACACTTATTTTGGCAGAGGACAGTCATAACTATACATTAGTTAAGATTTTAATATTTATATATTTTACTTAACCAATGTAGTTATTATTTTGAGTGTCATAAATGTTAATAAATAGAATAGTATTGCACATCAATTATGTTTTGGTATTCATCTATATTTTCATTCTTTAGTAGATTTTTATAACTTTATGGTATTTCATTGTAAGGGCATATTGCAATATATTCATATTTTCTTGTGTTGGACATTTTATTTGGCCTCAATAATTCTGTGATTAAAAATATTGCTTTCATGTACATTCATATAAAGTCCCCATCCTACATTTGTGAAATATTTACTAGAGTTTATACATTGAGTAGAATTGATGAGTCATAGGCTATGTGCATTTTTATCTTTAAATATATTGCCAAATTCTTCTCCAAAATATGGATAAAAGTGTACATTCCCAAAAGCAAAGTAAAATAATAATCCTTACTATTGGAATTGATGGAGGTTTAAAAACATTTTCTGAATTTGAAGACTACTGTGGTATTAATTTTGCTTCCTTGACTAATAGGAAGGTTAAATATCTTTTCACACACTTGTTGGTCACTTGGCTTTTTTCTCCTAAGGTTTACTTCTTAATAATTTGTGTGTGTCTATGTGTGTGTGTGTGTGTGTGTACTGAGGGATATCTTGCTAACCATGCATTTCAAATCCTTTCTGGTATGCAAAATCCAGGAAGTCAAAATCAACAATTTCAAAATTCCCTTGATGTGACAGTTTCCCCTTCTCTTGCATGGTCTGACAGATGTATTCATAGTACACTTTGATGTGGAAATGAGTCATCTTCGGGGGAGGCCAAGTGGGTTGCATCATATTGCTTATGTTGATTTTGGTAAGGTGCTGAGGTTCTGAGGTCAGGCACTAAAGATTTCTAATTTTCTTTGTAAATGGATTGCATACTTTTTTATGCATCCATCAGTGTAATCTAGTTATTTTTCTATTGATTTTATCTACCAATTTCTCAAACTATTTATCCATCTATGTATAGTTCCATGTAGCCGCTCAATGATAAAGGTCATTTGAACACCACAATATATAGGCATATATCTGTATATAGTTATTTTAAGCAATTTTAAATGCTACATTTTTGCTACATTTTCTAACAACTGTTGCTTGTTACTAGTATTTCTTAATATTTTAACAGTTTCACTGTAAAATAAACCACCACAAAATTCAGTCACATATAAAAACAAGCATTTATTCTAATGATCATGGATCTGCAGTTCAGCTAAGATGACTTTAACTCAGATTGTACATCTATATGTCAACTGAGGAAAATGTGCTCTCTATGTGCTGCAGGGGAGGGATCAATCATATTCCCTCTACCCTTGTAGGTTCTTGGCTGAGACCTCTCTGTAATAAAGAGCAGATTACTAGGAGAAAAACAGAGAAATTCAATAGCATATATTATACCTCCTATATACATAGGAGAAACCCAGGAAAACTGAGTAATTCCCCAGTGTGACCTAAGTCACCACCTTAAATTAAATACCATCTGTAGTTAAAGACAAATGAACATGTTAGAGGAAAGGGAAGGCCAGTTATGGGAGATTACTCAGCAAAATGCAGTAATCAAGTGTCAGCTTGCTATAGAGATTTAAGTCTTTACCTTTCATTTGATAAAAGTTTCTGTAATGAGCACTGGGTTCTATATAAGACTGATGAATCACTGAACTCTACCTCTGAAACTAATAATACTAATAATTTAAACATCTTATGCTTCCCAGTACAGAGAAAGAGACACTCTTACAAATGGAGATTTCCCCTATAAATGTAAATGTCTCTTACAGAAATGACCCTTTTATAACTTCTACTCAGGTTTCAGAGCTTTTCCTTTGTCTGCTGCTTCTTAAAAATAATCTAAAAAAAAAAAAAATCCTTATGCCAAAGAGATATGTTTGGGGGTAACATAGTCTGCTTCCCTTCCACATTCATTCTGAAGACCAAAGAGAAAACCAACAACCCACTTGCCACTGGTTACCACATCATCTATTTATTCAAGTTTGCAGCCAATTTCTTTGATGGAATGGTCTAGAACCAGGGTTCTAGGGTTGGCAATCATGAAAAAACAAAGAGTACTGGGAAAGGTAATTATGCAATTATAAAAGACAGTAGAAGTGCTTGGTTTTCTTCTTTCTTCTCTATAAAAAGCTGTATAAAACAATATGAATGTAATCATATTTTTAGGACTCTAACATAAAGAAATGTAATGTCTTTGCTAATAATCCAAGGAAGTGGCTGGGAGCAAAACTGTATTGGACTAAGGAAATTAGGCCAGATTGTAACTTAAGCCCACAGGGACAAATGAAAAGAACTGAAAATGGTAAACAAGAAGATAGATATAACAAGCTCTTTCCTCTGTGCTTCTTTAATTAACATGAATAATATAAAGTAATAATTACAAAAATTTTTATGATGTACTGTTGGGTTTGTGGTTTATGTAAATGTGATAGGCACAACAATAGTAACACAAAAAGGAGGGAGAGGGACTAGTGTTATCTAGGAGTAACATTTTTATATTTCAATTAAGTTAATATAATCAATTAAATATAAATTAGTTAAATATATAACTAAAAATTAAAAATATAATCAGTTAAATATAAATTAAGTTAATGTGAAGGTGTTTTTCATAAGCTAAGATGTATACAGTAAATCCTAGAGCAAATAACTGAAAAGTATAGTGAAAAACTTCTTTATAAAAATATCCATTAAACTCAAGAGCAAGTATAAAGGAAGACTAATGGGTCAAAAAAGTCATGGTATTATAGAAAACAGAAAGTCAAAAAGCAGATGTAAATCCAGGTTCCTCAATAATAACATTAAATGAGTTAAGTAATCCAATCACCAGTAAAAAAACAAACAAACAAACAAAAAAACCATGAACCAGTTCTATACTGTTTACAAAGGCCACTTTTTAGATTCAATGATACAAATAAATTAAAAATAAAATGATGAAAAAGATACATTGTAGTTATTACAAGAGAACTGGAGTAGCTATACTACCATTATCAAAGTAGATATTAAACTATTTTCATATCAGAATTATTCATAATTCTCCCCAAAATGGAAACAATTCATATATACATAAACAAATGGGGGATAAACAACTTATGGTATAACAAAATATTATGTATTCATGAAAGGAATGAAGTACTGATAGAGCTCCAACATGTAAAAACCTTGAAAATATTATGCTAAACAAAAGAAGGCATCAAAAGGCAGCATATCCTGTGATTTCATTTAAATGAAATACCTGAAGAGGAAAATCTGTTACACATGAAGTTGACTAGCTGTTACCTCCGTCTTTGGTAAGAGGGAAATGGGTAATTACTACTAATATTGACCATAGGATTTCTTCTTGAGAATATGAAAATATTCTGGAATTAAGCCGTGGTAATTGTTGCACAATTTTGTATATACTAAAACCCACTAAATCTTACACTTTATAAAATAGTAAAACAAATCTTTAAAAATGAACTTTTATTTTATTTTATTTTATTTATTTTATTATTTTATTTTATTTATTTTATTTTATATTTTATTTTAAAGATTTTATTTATTTGACAGAGAGAAACACAGCCAGAGAAGGAACACAAGCAGAGGGAGTGTTCTGAGAAGCAGGCTTTCGGCTTTCGGCCGAAGGCTGAAGCAGGCTTTCGGTCGAGCAGGGAGCCCGATGTGGGACTCGATCCTGGGTCTCTCGAATCATGACCTGAGCCGAAGGCAGTTGCTTAACCAACTGAGCCACCCAGGTGCCCCAAAAATGAACATTTTAACAAAAAGAATTTTAAAGGAGGCAATGGGGCAAACATTAAAGTAGGGAGGGAACAATAAATATTAAGTTATACTTCAATGAAACAGAAGCAAAAAGAGAAAGATAAAATTGGAGACAATTAATAGATATTGTAAGACTGATCAAGGAAAAAGAGAGAAAAATGGAAATAAATATAGACCTAGATGAGAATTAAAAATAATAAGTGTTATGATTATCCATGTCAGCTGTAGTACTGCAGAAGACTACCAACAAAACCTGTTGAAGAAGCAAAGCTAAATTTAATAGGTTTACCATGGTAAAAGAGAACATAACCTGTGTTTCCAAATAAGAAGCCAGAGGAGGACATTTATAGGGTTTATATCCGAGACTAAGTGATTTTGAAGTGAGATGGATGGACATGATTTAGAATTGGAATGATTATTGACATAATGGTTGTGGATTAGTGTGCACAGTGAGGTGAGGATCTTGAAGAAAGTCTTGATGCGAACAGTGTTACTCCTGGTAAGTCAGATGGTTAATTGAGTCACACCTTATCTTCCAGGAGCAAGTATTTCTTTGAGCAAACGTATTACTCTTTATTGACCTTACTATTGTTTATTAAAGAAACAAACAAACAAAAAATGTATCATTCATTCTAAAATTGTTTAGCACCAAATAAGAAATGATCTCTGTTTCCAGTATTGTGCAACACAGGAGCAAAGGATTATTTGGCTTAAATTCTCAGACTTGAGTAAAAAAATTAAAAGCTTGAAAAAAATGTAAAAATTCTCAGAAAATGTAAAGATATCATAAAGAGTAAATTTGGAAAATACAACATTCAATATATCAAAATATTTTTTTATTGTTATTAAAATTTTTTTTTCCAATGTTCCAAGATTCATTCCCCATTCCCCACACCCAGTGCTCCACGCTTTAGGTGTCCCTAGTACCCACCACCAGGCTCTCCCATCCCTCCACCCCCCTCCCTCCAAGTCCCTCAGTTTGTTTCTGTGTCCAAAGTATTTTTTAAAAGTATCAGCTAAATGAAAAGCATACATATTGGGAAAGAAGTAAAGTTCTCATTGAAGATAACATTTTATATAATTCCAATGATTTAATAACTACAACCACAAACACTTATAAAACTATAGGTGAATTCAGTGATGCCTTAGGATACAAGACCAATGACAAAAACAAACTTTATTTCTGTATACTCGATTTTTACAGTTATTTTCTTAATGGTTGACCTGGGAATTACACTTAATATTTTAACATGTAACAGTGTAGTTCAGATTAACACCAATTTATCGAATAGTGTACAAAAATTTGGCTTCTATGTAACTACATTGTCTCTCCACTCCTTTTGTGCCTGAACACACACACACACACACACACACACACACACACACACACACACACACTTACTCAACATAAGAGACTTGTTACCAAGCGCTTAAGGAAATTGCCAACAAATCATTAGCATACTACTAAGATAACTGAATGTAGATTTCAGTAGCTACAAATGGCAAATAACACAGACTTAACCAAATTAGTTTAGACAAATCACTAAAGAAACAAACAACCACAACAGCAACAAAACAAATTCTCTAAAGGAGGGAGAATCTGATTTCCAGAGTTGTCAAATGGTATTATTTTAAAATGACTGTCCAGTTTTCTGTTTTTCCTAATTTCTATCTCTTTGCTGTTCTGTATTTGGTGAGACAGTGTTATCATACATTTCTTTGATTTTTCTAATAGTTTCCTTTACTTCTCTGGACATATTTAAAATAGCTGATATAAAGTGTCATCTACAAATCCAGTATCTGAACTTGCTTAAGGACAATTTCTATTGACTATTCCTTTTTTTTTTTCTCTCTCTTTATATGGGCTGTAGTTTCTCCATTTTATGGTATGTTTTCTTGATAATAAATTTAGTGCTATACATTTTCTTTTGGTTTCCATCAGATTCAATGCATTTGGTATCAATTATTGACCGCTTTCCAAAATTTTCTCTTTGTTGTTGTAGATTTATCTTTTATAAAGATTTCGTTTTTTGCCATCTCTGAAAGGTTTTGCAGTTTCATTTACAAGGAGCCTTGAATAACTGAAATTTAATACTTCATTTTTAAAAGCATGAAAAGAATATGGAAAAGAAATAATTGTTATAACTAGGTATGAGGCATTCAGTGTTCATAGTCTAATTCCTTCTATATTTTTTGCTATATTTAATAATTTAAAAGTGGGTAAGGTAGTGATTGGAACTGAAGTTGTTTGGTTGATTGATGGTATCACACCTTTCTTTAGATATTCAGTGATTTTCCCCCATTTAATTGATATATGAACTCATCTATTTTACTTAGTTCCATTTCAAAATGTAAGTAACCACCTTTGTTATTTCACTCTAAGATCATTGTTACATATCTATCATTTCATCCACTTTTTCCCCTTATTTTTTCTAAAAATAATTATTTATCCAGCAGCAGTTTTCTTCTCACCTTTTCATGCTCAAAATCACAAAACCTGGATTTATTTTTTAATGTTAACCATTTTCCTGTATTTTAATCACTCCCTCATCTGTCCACAACCTGCAGATATGTACAAACAGCATTGCCTATTCTCTCTGGCATCAGACAAATTTGAATTGTTCTCCAAAATATGCTTTTTATTTCTGTGCTTGTAAAACACTCTATGTCTGGCATGCTTTCCCGCCATCTCAGAAAAGTTCAGTAAATTCTTTAAATCCAGATATCCTACCACCATATATATCTCAAAAAGTTTACTTTGATAGCCCTCATTTCTGTAATTTACTATTCACATTAGTTCTACAAATTTAACAATAAAAGTTTGCATTGTGCTAGTTACTAACCTTCTTAACTATAGTGACCCAGTATATTTATCTTTCAGCTCTAAAACTTTAAAATGATAATAAAAAATATAAAGATTTCATAATCTTTCATGTTATCCAGCATAGTTCTGAGCTCTGAAATTAAATACTGTTTGGTAGACTTTTCCATTCTTTGGAGACATGGATCATACCAACATCTGCTGATGAAGTTAAATACTACTCGATAGATTATTTCACTCATTATGTAGATTGATTGGGCAATTATTCAGTGTGATGGTAGGTAAGAGATGAATGGGGCAAGTCACCTTGTGACTTCAACAGCCAAATAGCAATATGAAGACATTCAATAGGATGGGGGGCACATATCACTAGAAAATATTCCAGGGTACACATTCTGCTGAGAAATATAAAATAGTGTATAAAAATTTATGTTTTCAAGAATGTAAACTATGAATAATTATATGTGAGTGAATAATGAGATATAGTTTCAAGCCTTTTCAAAAGACTGGTCTTTGATAATCAACACAGCAAATGAGTTTGGTGGGTCTGTGTTGACAGGTGCATTAAGACAGTTTAGACAATATCTATGATTGTCATGTGAAGTAAAGAAAATTAGCTTCTGTGCATTATGAAAAACAGCTGTATGCTATCAGATCTGACTGGAGAGTGTTTTAACTATTTTGTTGGAAACAGTTGCAAGAATTCATTGTATCATCTGTGACATCTGCTGTTATAAGAAGTGGCATCTGGTTGCAAGATCACTGGTCTGGTTTAATTATATAAAAATGACAATTTTTTCCCCAAGTATTTAGTATTGATGAGTGGTGATGTTAGAGGTATATTTTCAAGTATTTGTTTAAAAAAAAATACATGAGTACAAAATCATCAGTGCGTTTCAACTTTCTCTTTCACCTTATTTTCTGTGAAGACCTGGACTGAACAGTGTTTTGGAAGAGAAATGATCTGTTATCTCTCCATATGGTGTAAAATCACAAAAGCAATTCCCTGGAAAAATTTCCAGGTATCCTCTCTGACTTGCCAAATAGTAAATGCAGATTTTCCGAAGGTCTTACCTTTCCAGTTTATGTCATAACTTCTTTAGGCTTTGAAAACCTACCCATCTACATACATTTAGTATAACTACAGTGCAACCCTCTCATAGTCCTTCCCAGAAGCCATATTAATTCTACATCTAAAATATATCATGGGTTTATCTTTTCATCTCCATCTTCCATGCCTTCTAACAAGGCTGAAACTCTGAAGCTACTTGTTTCAAAAATTACACCAAGTATCAAACCAGTATCAGAACATGTCCCAGACAGAAGCTTTTTGGCTTTATGGTAGCGTAGTCCTTCAGCTATAGGTAATAAAAAACACTGAACACTTCTCAAGCAATTAAGAAGTTATTATCTCCTAAGATGTCCAGAGGTGGTTTATTTTCAGCAGCTCTATAGCATCTTAGAATACTCCTTAATTCACTCCGGTATTCACTCAGAAACTATGTAGTAAGTATCTGTTATGTATAACGTTTGCTACTAAATACTTATTTTTACCTCCATGGATAGAGTAGTTGCAGATCCCTGACTTGTGGAAATTACATTCCCATTGTGGGTAGAAGGTAAATAATATACATTATATATATTAAAATATAAATAATTTACTGTGTTAAAAGATAATAAAAGTTATGGGAAATAAAAGGAGTTGGGGGGAGGATGGAGGGTGCTGAATGTGCAGTTTTAAGTAAAATGAGCAACCTTTGAGCCAGTGGCATTTGAGCAAAGTCTTCAAGGAGATGAGGTAGTTTCCAAAGCCTATCCCTGGGGACAAAACCTGATTAGAGGAAACATTAAATGTAAAAATCCTAAGGGACGACTGTGCCTGAGAAGTTAGAAGAACTCAAAAGATGTCAGAGAGTCTGTAACAAAGTAAGCAAATGACAGTGTAGAAGAATTTAATTTGGGGAAGGAATCAGACCTTTGTAAATAACTTTAGTTATTAATTAGTTATTAATTTGGGGAAGGAATCAGACCTTTGTAAATAACTTATTTGTAAATAAGACCTTTGTAAATAACTAAATAACTTGATTTATACAGTTTGAAACGTTAAATGATCGCCAGTTTTTAATTAGAGGAAGGGTATAAGACAATTCACTATTTTAAGGATCACTGGCTGCTATATCAGCAATGGACTTTAGAGGTGGCTAGAGCAAAGTTAGAAGCAGTGTTGCTGCAATCCCGCAAAAATGGTAGGGGTTTGCAGCAAGGGGCTGCTGGGTGATAGAGTAGTCAATGGAATCTGGGTATATTTTGAAGAGGCAATATGCTTTTTAAACAGGTTTAAAACATGTTTGAGAGAGAGAAATCAAAGATGACTCCAGACTTTTGTATTCTTACTATTAATGACTTTGACTATTAATGAGGATGAGGATAACAACAGTCTAACAAATTCTGTGATTAAATAACATACACCTGTGTTATTCTGTTCTCATGAAGTATTTCCTACCTAACTAAATAAAAACTATTTTTATTTTATAAAGTAAATCAGGGGCTCTTGGGTGGCTCAGTCATGTAAGTGTCTGACTTCAGTTCAGGTCATGATCTTAGGGTCCTGGGATGGAGCGCAAGATCTGGTGCAGGGAGTCTGCTTGTCCCTTTACACACTTGCCCCCCCTCGTGCTCTCTCTGTCTCTCAAATAAATAAATAAAATCTTTAAAAAAGAAGAAAAGAAAAGAAATCAACCATTCAGGGATCATCTACAAGATGATAGAGAGTTGTTAATTATTAAATCCACACATTTAAATACATGATTACATTAGATGAAAATGAGCTTGACCGAGCTATCTATACCTTATTTGTAGGCTTGTTACCAAGAAATATTCTTTATAACAATTTAAAGCTTCTTATCATCTTGGACATTTTAAATATAGATTTTCTCAGAAAACCATATTATGAAATTTTTAAAAATAAAACAAAATGAAAAAATTTCCTTATAATATATTTAATGAGCAATATTTCTTTTATTCCTAAAATCTCCCTTTCACAATTCTCTTTCCCATTTAAACAGTTTTCCCAAGGATCACACCTTATTAGGAGTCTAGCATTTTGTTATTTTTCTTCCTTATTACAGTTTAATTGCAATTCTACTCCTGATTTTTTGCCTTTTTAAAATTACATATAAAGAACATTTCCAGATGTTCCATTCAATAATTCCTTTTCACATAAACTGATTTATAGAATTTTCTGTTTTTCTTAAATTAATAATTTATTGCATCATTGCATTATTTGTACGTATTTTCAGGAGAGTATACGTTTAAGCCACAATTACAATTTTTCTGTTTTGGATTCCTGAGTTCTTTCTTCCTGGGTTACTACCTATAATTTATTTTCAATATCTCTTGCTACCCCAATGCAAACATTGCATACCTGCCACTGTGGTCCATTTTTTTTTTTTAAGATTTTTATTTATTTATTTGACAGAGAGAAACACAGCCAGAGAGGAAACACAAGCAGGGAGAGTGAGAGAGGGAGAAGCAGGCTTCCCACCAAGCAGGAACCTGATGTGGGGCTCGATCCCAGGACTCCAGGATCATGACCTGAGCTGAAGGCAGTCGCTTAACCAACTGAGCCACCCAGGCGCCCCCACTGTGGTCCATCTTAAACACAAGTCTAATCATGTTAATATGGTGTTTGAAATCCCAAAATAAATATTACCAATGCAATATATTTGATTGCTCTTTCCTTGGGGTGTCAGACATGCTCCTCAAAGATGTTGGTTTCCACTGACTTTTTCAGTCTCATTTCTTGCCATACCTCTAGCCCCTGTATTTGGTTCATCCTTTCCACACTATGTTCCTTCACATTCAGTGCCTCTTCTTCAAAACATTTCCTTTGCCAAACTTGATTTGTAACATTACCAGAGTACTTCTTCTACTGAACTACAGGAAATTATTGTAGATGTGAACCATTCATTTGTGGAGGGTCAAGACATAGATATTTGGGATTACTAATTACCCTTTAACACAAAGTAGGACTAGGTGACTGAATGGGATACACCCTACGAATACATTGGAAAATAGTTACAGAAAGTCATTAGTGGTGCCTACAAGGAGAAGGTAGGACACATGGTTTATTTTCTTCAATAGACATTTTTTCCTTTAACGATTTAAAACTATTTAAATCACTAACTATAAACTCAATGGTTGTCTTACCTTTGTTTCTTTTAAAGCCTTCCGTTTTCCTAATTACTTAATACATGGCCTAATAATAAAGCTGGTGTCTTGAAATCATGAAATTCTAGGTGAAGTAATTTCTATCTGGTAATAAATTAATGTATGATATAATATAATGTGTGTGATATTTTGTTAGAGAAAGAGACTCGATAGGGGACTATAAAATCAACTCCTTGGTACCATTATGACTAAACAATACAACTTCTTTGGGGGAAAATGTTTAATTTATTCCTTCACACTCTTTACCATTTATCTTTTGTTTTGCCTTCATTAGCTTTTTTGTAGATCAAAGCTGAACTCAGGCTTTTCTGATTTGTTCTCTCTACTGTTGCAAGAAAGAAGTGGAAAAAGAGGAAGGAGAATGACAACTCTGACATCTTGATGAAGGAGAATTCAATATTTAGCAAATTTGCATGTCATCAATAAATGCATTAGCCCTTGAGCACCTGGCTTCTTAAGCAAACACTTAAATAAGCAGATGGTTCTGACTGAGTGACCATTTCAAATACTGGCTCCACGTAGGCTTTGACAATTTGCTTGAGAGAGACTAATATTGCTCAACGATTCTATGTATCTCCAAGAACAGTCAAGCTATTTACATTTTCCAAGATGTTAAAAATCAAACTTAAAGTATGCACATATATTTTAATTTAAATTCCACCTCTTGTTGCTTATTTGTGTGTGTGGTATAGATGGTGCAAATAAATTGCTTAAAATAATTCACATTGATTGGGCCATCTCCCCCATCCCACCTTAAGTACCCTTTATGCCCCCTCACTGGCATTTCCATGCTTTTCATCTTGCTTGTCTGTACATCCCTCTCCATTCTTTCAGACTTAATTTTATCATTTCCTTTACTGAAATTTTACTGATCCTTCTCCAGCCCAAATTAGCCATTCTCTTTCTGTATTCCCCCAGCAATTCATTCATCATGGCTACACGAAATTACAATGCTGAATTCTAAAGGGAAGCAATTGCCTCTACCCGCTCAGTGCTGACATGGGGCAGGAATTCCTTTGAAAATGGAAACACATAATTTTATAATTATATTTATTTTTATGATTTTCTTGCCATGTATGTGTTTTAGAGAGATGAATTTAGGCTAAGATTTGACTTTAAGCATAAATTTAGAGAGAAGCACTGAAGAAAGGAGTAGAAATATAGCTTCTTATTTCATGTGAAGTGCAATTTATGTGCCAGGAAAAAATATAAATTCTAAGTTAGAGATGTCTTTTATAATTTCCTTCTTATTTTCAAGAATGTGTGTAAACCTACACTTTTGCACTAAGCCCACTACATGAATATTTGAGACATAAAAAGTATAGAACTAATATTAGGATGAGCCACTTGAGTATAAGATAATACATTATGCATTAGGACCTAATCATTTCTGAATAAATAGCAATTCTAGAGACACAGGCAAATGGATTAATCTCTACATCAGGAAAGAAACAAAACGTCATGTTTTATAATACATTATACATTTTTTACTCTTTCTAAAGTGCTCATTCCCTTGGAGTCTTCCTTAGAAGTGAAATAAGTCACCTGGACTCTCAGACATTTCAAGTATTGAGAGCAGAGAAAATTTTCAAAGGAAGAAGTTAGTAAATGCTGGACCCTATACTTGCTTTAGATCATCTCAATTCTAACAGCTACCATTTACTAAACAATTACTCTCTGCCAGGCACTGTGTTCAGCATATTTTATATTTATTATTCCATTTAATCCTTACAATAATCTTATAAGGCTACAAATATGAAAATATAGTTCGAGAAAATATATGTATTTTGTTGAGGATCAAACAGTCTTGAAATGTTAGAATGACCATATACATTCATGCCTAAGTGAGTCTAGACTTAAAGCTCTCCCCAATCCTCTCTATGCCAGGAAGGAAATGAGAGTGACTTCTAATGTTTTAAAGGATATTTTCAATTGTATCCCCAGAAATTTACTAAGAACCTATATTCTCGTTGGCTGTGTTTGAGGGGTCTTGAATCTCTATTCCCTAATCTAGATGGGGATTTTCATATTATATTCTTACTTTTAGTTCATGAAACAGTTATTCTTTTTTTAAATGCCAATAAGTATAAAGACAAAAATGATTGTAAGTTGTTAAGTACATCACTCACATAAATCTAGTTGGCATTACAAAATAAAAGTAAAGCATGGATGTGGTTATAAAATTTGAAATAGTAAAGGCACAACATAAAAATACAAAAGTATTCCTTTCCACCCACTTCGGAGTTCATTGTCCCCCAAATAACCTTTTTGAGTTCTATGTAATTCTTCGCTGAAAAATAATGCCATGACTATTTAAGCACATACTTTTATAACTCACTTAAATAAATTCAATTATCTGATGTAAAGCTTATTAATTTCATATAACACTTCTAAAAAATTTTCATTTAACACTTCTTTTACATTTGTCCAGCATATATAGTTCTACTTCATTCTTCTTAACTGCTTTATTTTTAATGAACTATAACTTTATAATTATCAGATAAATGCTTTGATTGAGTACACAGTTTGCCATTAAATCAGTACTGTAATGAACATCTTTGTACATTTTTCTTGGCTAATGTATACAAGTATATTCTTACATTATTTCATGATGGTATTGCGTAATTATAATTAATTGTTTAATGTAAACCACCTTTTGTATCTTAAGTGTGTGTGTGGTGGCTTCTCTGTACAAATTAATGACATTGAAAATTTCCCATCAACCTTAAGAATCAGATTTTATTCCTTCCTTTCCTACACAGCACACAATTAATCAACCAATTCTATTGACCCTACTTTCAAAATATACCCATTTATCATTACCCATGGTCATCATGTCTCATTGAATGATTGTGACGTCCTCTAACTCATCTTTTCACAACAGTTTTAAAACGTGAGCTAAATCATATTACTCAGCTGAAAATCTCATTCTGAGTAAAACCTAAAATCCAGCATGGTGTAAAGGCATTTAGTCATTTGGTTCTTGGCTGTTCTTCTGACCTTTTGTCCCACTCCTCTCTCACTAGCTGGCTTCCTTCTGCTGCCACAATTGTCAAATATGCCTCCACCTCAGGGCCTTTGCATTGGTGGTTTCCTCCCCTGGAACAGCTCTCAGAGACCCAGCCCCTCCCTCCCTTCCTCTGTCTCTTAAAGCAACTGTCCTTCACCAGCCTGTATAAAAATGAGTCCCTCAAGAGCACTCTTTCCTTACTACTGTGCTATTGTTATTTGTATAAGCAGCTCATCAGTACCTGAAATATTATAAGTTCTTTTTAGATAGATCAATATTTAACTTTAAAAACAGAATCATAAGAGTTCTAAAATATATAGTAGAAAGGATGCATGAATAACATCTGTGAATAACTGAGGGGTAAATGTATTTCTAAGCAGAGAGAATGGGATCCTGATTTATTACTATATTCCCCATCACTGATTATTGAATGATTTCTCTTTTCCCCACTGATTTGAAAATACTACTTTCATTTCCCACTGAATTCCCACATCTACAGAAAATTAATTTGGGTCCATTTTATTTTAGATTAAATTTCTTTATATTCGGGTCTACTTTGGGGTATTTGCTCATTGCCAATTTTCCCTTCAGAATGATCATACCAACTACCAACTGCAACAAATATATGGCAAGTTTATTTCCCCATACCATATACTAGCAATCAATAATTTACTCCAAGAAATATTTTATATTTGTATATATAGATCTTTGATTATTTAAGGCAGGACATATGCATATACATACATACATATATTTGAAAATAATATATAAGAAAAATTATTTGCTTTTTCATATAGGTATGAGATTCTTAATATTAATCCTATTTAATTTTGGTCTATTGCTAAGATACAAAAGAATTTTATCAATTGAATTATACCTTTAATTGTATTTATGAAATTCTTTTAAGGTTTGGGGAAATTATACATCTTTTACATCATAAAATGTTGATTTAAATATTAATAGTATTAAAATATTATTATTTAATTTATGATATTCTAGGATGTATTTTTTTCATGGACTGAGAAAAGTACTATTGTTACGTGATCCCCTCTTCAGGCTCTAGATTTAGTCTGGCTTGGGTTTGAATCATCTTATATAACTTTGTGAAACCACTGTCTTTATCAGATTCTATATTCTGACATTGCAATGGGGTTAAAAAATATCAAACAAGATATGTTGTTTCTTTGATTAAATGGGATAAGACATAAATAGCTTATTGTGGTGACTGACAAAATTATTACAGTAATATTACAAAACAAAGTTAAAATACATTATCACATTAAATTCTCGAGTATTTGCTATAGTATTTGCTTCATTACTTTCTAAAGTTAGACACTGACATTAAGAAATATGATGCCAACATATTTTGGGTTAAGATATATAGCTTTAGGATATTTTTACCCTGTGAAAATTCCAAAATTTCAACTAGGTATCTCTCTCGATTAATTTTTCTATGTAAGTAGCCATACTTTTTGATTCTTTTTGATGCAAGTTTGGTTTTTCAATTCCAGTTACATCTCATAATTCTTGACTTAGTACTCTTTAGGAGACTCTACTCTGTCCTGCAGAGATTTCCAGCGTCTTAGACCACTGCACCTCTCATATTCCATTTATTATGTTTATTTCTTTATCCTTAAACATATAGCCTGTGAATTTCTTTAGTCAACTTAAGCTTTATTTCTTTGAATTTCTGCTTTTGACAGTTTTCATGACATAAAAATCATAGTATTTCATAGAAGTTTTAATTTGATATCAAATATTCATTTTCTATGATTAGAACTTATTTATTATATTACATAAAACATGCCCAGATTCCCTACTGTTTCTGGGAGTGAGCTCACTGCATTGAAGGTTACTACCACCATATTTCCAGAACTGTCCTTTTTTTAGGCTAATTAACCTTTTCATATATTTATTGATGAGTTTGTAAGTTGCTTTTCAGACTGGTATGATTTCTTATTCATATTTTTTAGTCTAAATCAATAGGAAAGGAAGATATTTACATTGTAACCATTTTATTTTTCTATATTGGAGTTATGATGCCATAGGAGGCAATGAGAAAGTGGACAACCAAGCAAGCCAGTTTCAGGGTAGTTCACTGATCAAAAAGTGGATAGTTTCCATGTCCATTGTAGAAAGCTAATTATAGTGGAGACCATCTCACCTCAACAGGTGACTCCCACAATAGGTAGTACACAGCACTGTATTAGTACTACATAGTACGCCCATTTGCACCAATTTTGACAGATATCTTTAGTTACTTCACAAAATCTGTTCATTTGGAGCCCCACAGACTAAACCAGCACCTTTTGCTCTGAGCTTGGTTGTTTTACTGTTTTATATTTATACCAGTAATATGTTTATTAAATCTTAATCCACCTCAAAAGTGACATTGCATCAAAATTTAAACCAAAATACTTATTCATGATATCACCTTCATTTTTTCTTTTCATCATTTTGTATTTGCATATGGAACATGTATTAAATGCAGAGGCAAAACATATTTGTGTGTCAGGTCTGGGAAAATATGTATAACCGATCCGGGTACTTTTTCTAAAATGTCAATTAGGTCATCATGCCAGTAAACTAAAACCTTTCAAAACCTCCTCGTCATCTTCTTTCAGATGACTTGCCTTGAACCTTTCCTTTCCCATAATTTTTTTTAGAAATTAGAAATTTTTAGAAATTTTTATAAAGGGAGTTTAGTTGACTGCGAAACATGATTTTTATATAGTTTAGAAACAGGAGAGTAGAGCAGAAATAACAAAACCTATAAAGAGCTGACTGTGAATTTCCTTTTTACCATTTCCTTGTTTGGAATATTGAGAAATATATTAAACTTTCTCTGATCTTCCTTTTTTTATCTCCAGAATGGTAAAAATACCTATGCTGTAGAATTTTCAGAAAATTGGATAAAGTGTTTAAAGCACTTGCCACAAACATGATTAGTCACTGATGAATGTCAATTTTCTCCTTTGTGGAAGCTTTAACAGAATTGTGATTGGTCTCTAATGTCTCTTGTATTTCCATCTCCCCATTTCCCCAACCTTTTCCCTCCTGTCTGTTTCCCAAGAGTGAAAATGCAGCAACTGGAAATGATGTCATTGCATTATTAAATTTCTGTAATAGGGGACACAGGCAAAAAGTACATTATAGGGGCCAAATAAATAAAATATTTTTAAAAGTACATTATAATAACTGCAAAAGTCCAGTGATAATAGCAAAAAATTCAAGGAAGTGGATTTTTTGAATCACTATAGTTAGGGTTTTTTTCTTTATAACAAATTTAAAAAGTGGGATGAATAAGTTGTTTGAAAGAGCTGTTCCCTGTCAAAATCACATTTCATTATACGTGAATCAAACAGTTCTCTTCTTATTGAGATCTTTGACTGACAACATGACTAAATGACATATGACTGTGATGCCACATAGCTGATTGAAAATGGTCTTGGTGTCTAACAGATGAGTGTTCTAATTTGAAACAAAATGAAGCCACCTTCAAGAACTCAACTAGGCAGTCTAACTTTTTCAGAATGTTACCATTTCTTTTATTTTTCCCCAAGATGACACTGACATCCTCAATGAAATTCTCTGTCACCATGTGCTTTGGAAAGACTAATTAAGCATCTTTCTACAGCAAGAACTATGCATTCAAGAAAGAATACTTTCTCAAGTATATTTATGAATCCCAACACCTTAAACATGTTATATGTCAGAACCATCCATTTCTTTGGATAACTCTAAAGTAGTAGACATTGATAGTATGAAAGAGGTCCAAAATTTTGTTTGACATTCTTCACAAAACTCAGTGTAATTTGGAATTTATTGATCACCCACAATATACTGCATGATATTCTGGACACGGTGCTAGTTTCTCTGAATATTACCGCTATAGGCAAATTACAGTACAATAAATTATAAGCAATCAGAATATTAATAGGCTATAAATAGAAATTTTAATAGGAAATATGCTGTAATAGATGAACATTGATGAAATAAGTGCCACGAGAACAAATAAATGGGTATATTTTCTGATTGGATTATTGTGGAATAATTTGTGAAGTAATATTTCATCTGAGTTCTGAAGAATAAGAATTTTGCATGTAGCACTGGAGTAGAGAAAATATATGCTTAGAAAGAGATTCGGGTAATAGCATAGGAGGAAACCTAGTAGCTAAAAGAAACATGATGAGCTAGTTCAATACAAATAAACATACATGTATTAAACTTGAATTTTTTAAATCCATTCAGCTGTTGAAGGGCATCTCCATTCCTTCCACAGTTTGGCTATTGTGGAATTGCTGCTATGAACATTGGGGTGCATGTGACCCTTCTTTTCACTACATTTGGATATTTGGGGTAAATACCTAGTAGTGCAATCTCTGGATAGTAGGGTAGCTCTATTTTTTTTAAATTTTATTGTGTTCCAAGATTCATTGTTTATGCTCCACACCCAGTGCTCCATGCAATACGTGCCCTCAGTACCCACCACCAGGCTCTCCCATCTCCCCACCCCCTTCCTTCCAAGACCCTCACTTTGTTTCTGAGTCCAAAGTCTCTCATGTTTCATTTATCTCCCCGAATTACCCTACTTCCCATTTCCTTTCCTTCTCCTACTGTTTTCTATATTATCCCTTATGCACCACATGTAAGTGAAACCATGTGATACTTGACTTTCTCTACTTGGTTTATTTCACTCTGCATAATCTCTTCCAATCCAGTCCATGTTGCTACAAAAGTTGAATATTCATCCTTTCTGATGGAGGCATAGTATTCCATTGTATATATGTACCACCTCTTCTTTATCCATTCATCTGTTGAAGGGCACCTTGGCTCTTTCCACAGTTGGGCGATTGTGGCCATTGCTGCAATAAACATTGGGAGTACATATGGCCCTTCTTTTCACTACATCTGTATCTTTGGGGTAAATACCCAGTAGTGCAATTGCAGGGTCATAGGGTAGTTCTATTTTTAATTTTTTAAGGAATCTGCACACTGTTTTCCAAAGTGGTTGCACCAACTTGCTTTCCCACCAACAGTGTAAGAGGGTTCCCCTTTCTCTACAGCCTCTCCAACACTTGTTATTTCCTGTCTTGTGAATTTTGGCCATTCTGACTGGTGTAAGGTGGTATCTCAGTGTGGTTTTGATTTGAATTTCTCTGATAGCTAGTGATGATGAACATTTTTTCATGTGTCTGTTTAGGGTAGCTCTATTTTTAATGTCTTGAGGAACCTCTATATTGTTTTCCAGTTGGTTGCACCAGCTTGCATTCCCACAAACAGTGTAAGAGCATTCTTCTTTTTCCACAACTTCATCATACTTTTTTCCTGTCTTGTAAATTTTGGCCATTCTAAGCGGGTAAAGTGGTGGTATCTCATTGTGGTTTTGATTTGTATTTCCCTGATGGCTAGTCATGTTGAACATATTTTCATGTGTCTGTTAGCCATTTCTTTGGAGAATTGTCTGTTCATGTCTTCTGCCCGTTTCTTGATTGGATTATTTGTGAGAGTTACAGAAGGGAAGGGGTGGGTGGATGGGGTAACCCGGTGACGGATATTAAGGAGGTTATGTGTTAGGTGTTATTCACAACTAATGAGTCATTTAACACTACAAAAAAAAACTTATGGTACGTTGGATAACTGAACATAATAAAAAAAAAAAAAGAAAAATTTCCAGAAATATTTAAGCATTGCTAAAATTGAGAAAATTGAACCACCTCAAATAAGTTCATGCCAGTTGTAGAACGAGCAAATCTTTTCAAATTGAGATTTTTCTCCTATAGCTGAATGACATGTATTATTTATAACAATTTTAGAATAATGATACCACTTACACAGAAAGGTAAAGTATGAATAAAAATAATTTGTAGTCTTAAAAAAATAATAATGATGCTTCAATCTTCAATTTTCTTTGACCCAGGGAAATGAACCTAAGCTTGATATAAATACTTATGGAAGAGCCACTTGATTAAGAGATTTCTAGGGGAAAGAAAACTCAATCATAAATATGAGAAGTTAATGAGCAATAAACTATTTTATTATGAAAAAAATAAGTGGAAAATATTCACCATATACAAATAAGTAAAATAAACATAGGACAAACTTCTAGGAACATAAAAATTTTAGTCTAATTATTGTGAGAAATGTATAAACTGCTAATTTATTTATATAAGGTCATTAACTGAAATCCAAAAGAAAATACACTAATGTATTAGGAATAATTGGTTTAGCTGGTGACAGTCTAAATATTCTAAATTTCTTCATGAACTATAGTCTATTAGTGATATAAATTTTTAGAAAAATGTTGAAATTTCATTAACTTCTTCCTTTGATCAGTTAACAGTTGTGTGAATTTGTGATTTTGGATAGGTCACAGAAGTTTGTAAAACCACAGGATAAAGCATGATGGGCCCCAAATTTTACTAAGTTAGTGAGTTCCTAAAGACAAAGCTTAGTTTGTTAGTGAAACTATATTGAATTGGGTCAAAAGCAACAAAATGCTGACAGATGGCACAGGGGATTAAGAAAAGTCTTTTCAAATATTTCAAACATAAAAGTAATTCAAAACGTGAAGTCCCATGTCCATTAATAAATAAAAAGCATATAAAATCTGCAATAACATCAAAATAGCTGTTCAGGGGTGTCTAACAAGAGATGTTTTCTTTTAAGATGATGTAGGAATCAATGAGGGTAAAAGTGATAGAAATAACACTTTCAACATTTAAAGCTAAACAAATCACTATCTAGGACACACATTCCAAGGTGTTGAAAATTAGATGACAAATGGATACAATTCTATAAAGTTATGAAGGAACTTGAATGGTGCTTTCTAATATGAATATGTAGGATAATGAATGATTAACAAGTTGGGAGACCCTGGATTTTAAATAAGATTTGAAAAAGAGATGAGAAGGAATATAAAAAGAATTTTTGAAGAAGTACTAGTATGAAAATTTAAAGGTCATTTATTTAAATAAAACTTAAAAGACTTTTTTTGTTAGAATCAGAAAGTTTTCATTAGTCAATATAGACTACATTAGAGTCACACTTAAATGTGATGTAGTAAACTTGCCAAGCTAATCATTTCTTCTCTATTCCTTGCTGTATACTCTGATTTTTTTCTTAGATACTGGCACTCATTTATAATTACTAAGGATACATTGCCTGAGATAATTTATTCCATTATTATAATTTACCTTATAAATCATATGTTCTAGAATCTTTACCAATTCCTAATGAAATTTTATTTAGGTTAATTAGTCAGTTAGTTGGTTAGTTATTAGTTAATTATCCCTTGGCTAGATCAGCTTTACACAGGCACGATTTTTCTTATGGATTATTTAACTTGCAAATAAATTAAGATAATTTTTTTCTGTTGTGCTTCAAATACTTACCCATGAAGGAGTACATTGTTTTAACTCTATGCCTTATTCAAAATGACATTTCGTTAAAGCCTGTGGGAGATATTTAGGTGGTGATACAGTTGATAAGAATTTTTCAGAAATACATATACTTTCCAAGACCAAATAGTATTCTTATTTGCATAACTTCTAGTCATAGTCAACAAAACTCAGACCACAGTTAGCTTAAAAATGATATCAACTAGGAGTTTAATAGAATTTATAAAGTATTTCCAAATCTGTTATACAATGAATCTTCATAATACATAAAAAAGAGATTTATTAACTTTTGCCTTCCTTGAGGTGCATTTATGGAACACTTGATATATCTGCTATAGTTTCACAGGTCTTTCACATTAACTTCTTCACGGTCCTATTACAATTTATTTGTTAGATTAAGTGAAAAACTGAAACTTTGATTGAGGTTAAATTAATTATAGTGTTGTGTAGTATGACATATTAATTTATCTGCTCATATTAACTAATTTGGAGAGCTAACTTCTTAATAATATTAAAAATCATTATCCAAGAACATGGCAAACCTCTCCATTTATTCAGTTTTAGTTTTGTGACTTTTTAATTTATTTTTTAGTTATAAATAAGAGGATTTTACAGTTATTTAAGATGTCTTAAGTAACTTCCTAGTTCTGGAGAATACAGGGTTTCTCTGACTCACATACCAAAAACTCATTACCCAGAAGAACCATCTACTGATTAAGAGGGAAGGAAAGCATGGACAGGCTGACACTCTCAGCAGCTTTTGCTGAAACAATCTAGCAAGTGACTCTGAAACTTGCTCCTTGCAAGTATATACTCAACACTCTCGGCATCAGGCCCAAAGGCCTTCCTTTTTGCAAAAGTATCTTCCAGAATGTTATAGAGCTTGGTTCCATTCTTCATTAAGATCTGGTCATCTTTCTGTCCTTCAGGCATTGTTTTGTCTGTCATGAAGCACCTCTCTGGGGCCTGGAGAAGTTGGTGTAGGTCCAGTACATCTTCAGTGTATGGAAAAATGGAAAAAGTACTACATTCCTAGACGTGTGATAAACTTTTGCAAAGCATAGTTACATTCACTAATTGTGTGTTTCTTAGATTCCTCAACCTGTATTACTCTGGTTTATGGTCCCATTATCCTGCAAAAGAACACTTAGCAGGCAAATCAGTATCCTTTAGTCAATATATTATCTTTGTATATTTCCAATTTTTTAAAATCTGCAAGCAAATTTTGCAAGCTTATTGCTTTTCCTTCACCCAAGCAATGTTAAATTTTTTATCTTAATTTGATTCCATAAAATATTCCTTCTAAATAGTTCAAAAGGTTATTAAAACGCTTACTTTGCAAAGAAAACTATAAGAATAATGCAATGCAATAATTGATTATAAGAATAATCACTTTACACCATCCATGAAAAATGAAGAGTTTAACATGCTGTTACTTCTGTCCCTGAACAGACACACCTTGACTTATAATAAGCTGAAGACTTCTGCTCAGATGATCATTATATTTTTTAATATATTTTCTCTTTATCTCATATCTGGATTGACTTACTATCAAGACTTTTATTTACACATTAATTTTACTATATTGGCTAAATTGCTCACAGACACTTCTTTTAGATCTTCCCTTTTATTAGGGCCTATGGTGTGAATTGTTTTTTAGTGGGTGAAGTGCTTTTATCAATTTTCTTTAGAGACTTTTTGTATGAGTGGCAACTTTTTAACTCCTTCATACTTAGTGGTATTGGGCTGAATTGGAAATTTTTGTATCACAGTTATTTGAAAATATATCAAAAGTAAAAACACTTTACCTAAATATGATATTAGAACATAAAACTTCAATATCATTTCTGCACAAAATTTGTGTTAGATATTTATGCTGTGATACTTTTATATTATTTTTTAGCTTTTAAAATGATTTTCTTTTATTCTACAATTTTTAATACAATTAAAACATTGACATGTTAAGGTGGATGGCTCCATAACTTATAAAAAGACTACTTAAGCCTAAATAAGATCTGTCAGAGATTTTTTTGAGCCTGTATTCAAGTAACTACTACAAAGTAACATAATTTTCCAGGAATGAAAAACAGTTAGTAAGGACAAATTATCACTGGCGGGGGAAAAAAGCCAAACAAAAGAGAAATAGAGAAAGTTGATACAAGAATGCATATTTATAAGGCTTATAACTTAACTTGCTAATGATTTCTGCATGATGGTTTTATATTTATTCTTCTTGACTTGGTGTTTTATGCTTTTATATTATCATAGTCACTAAATGTGATTGCAGAAAATCAGCAAATTCAATTAAAGTGAAAATATTGTGTTCTCACCAAAAAGCACCAACATAGTTCCTTAGTATAGATCCTTTTGTTTGTTTATTGTTTTAGTGATATTAACTAAAAGGAGACTATTCTGTGTTTTTAATTTTTTTAATTTTTTATTTTTAAAGATTTTATTTATTTGACAGTGAGAAACACAGAGAGGGAACACAAGCAGGGGGAGTGAGAGAGGGAGAAGCAGGCTTCCCGCTGAGCAGGGAGCCTGATGTGGGGCTCGAGGTGGGGCTCGATCCGGGGTCTCTAGGATCATGACCTGAGCCAAAGGCAGTCACTTAACCAACTGAGCCACCCAGGCACCCCTGTTCTGTGTTTTTTTAATTTTGTTTGTTTTCTAAAATGTTGCCCGTTCTGGCAATGCTGGCATGCATTTTCAGTTTCTCCTATTCAAAAAAAAAACCCTTATAATTGTTGATAAACTACTTAAAAATATTGTTAAATGAATAATCTTTTATTTTTTGGATATAAAAGCTATCCTAGGAATTACATTTTCAATGAAAAATATTAATATTTTTAGAATAAAATTCTAATGAATGTTTATTTCTCCATGTAAATATACTGTCAAAATATGCTGCTTTAAGCTTTTTTCAGTTCTGTAGATTCAATTTATCAGCATTAATTATACCTTTGTTGAGAGAAAATTTTACAAAAAGATTATTATTTAAAATGTGTAATTTCCTATATGAAAGCTAAGAGAAGTCTCTCTTCAAGACACTGTAGTCACTTGATTCTTAGATTAAAGTGAATTGTTTTGTTGAGTAATAGTGTGTAATCACCTCACTTCTTTTGCTAATTCACATAATTGCTGAAGATTCAGTTTACATCTGTTCTGCACATTGCTTGAAAACATATGGCAATATAGTCTGAAATAAAACTGAAAAAATAATCTCTGTAATTGCCTACAGGCAAGTTGTGTGTTTTTCTAAAAATGATTTAAATTCATGTAAAACTAATGAAAACATTTAATCAAAAATTGTGAAAACAATAAACGTTCACTAAACTACTTCTACTGCTTTTAAATTTGCTTTGGTGTATCTCATTATCTAATTTTTTTTAAATTAAAAAATGTAGCATGAAGAAAATAATAAGTTGTCAAAACTTATTATTGTTTATTGTTTTAGTGATATTATCTAAAACGAAAATTTTAAGTTGTCAATAACTCAATGGCTATAATACAATTTGATTTCTCTCTCTGTCTCTCACTCTACCTATCATCTATCTTGTCATTTGTTGTCTTAAGTCATTACTTACATTTATATACATTTAGAGATTATATTTATACAGTTGAACTTATAGTGTACTCTTCCATATTGCATTTCAAATATTAATATATAAAAATGTTCTGTGAGGAGCACTTGGGTCGCTCAGTTGGTTAGGTAACTGCCTTTGGCTCATCTGAGGATCCAGGCCTGTATCAGACTCCCTTCTTAGCAAGGGGTCTGCTTCTCCCTCTGACCCTTCCCCCTCTCATGCCCTCTCTCTCATTCTCTCTCTCTCTCAAGTAAATAAATAAAATCTTTTTAAAAATGTTCTACAAATAAACATAATGTCTTCAATTATCTTGCTAAGATTGCATTTATCTGAGAAGCAGACTATCACAATAATATAATTCTACTACCTATAATCAAACATAATGTATTTCTTTTAGTTAGACTGTGCTCCATAATTGATCAAAAACTGATCACACAAAAATGTGATTGTATTTGATGAACACATTTTGGTTCTTTTAAAAACTGACTCAAAGAGGAAATTCACAAACATGAGCATTCACAATTTCACAAAACTATCTGTGGCTCTGCCTTTTGCTGTTTATTTTTATGTTATGAAACAATGTGTAACAACTTCAGTAGGTATTACTAGCATTGGATTACAATATTATTTAATTTCTGATTTATGCTTGTAAAAATTTACCCCAAGTTTATTTAATCTCCATTTTAATGTCTCCAGAGAGTGAATATTTTTCCATGTTCAGTATTGTTAACTCTAATGTATTCACATACTTTTGTCTAGCAATAAAATAGATGTCAAATCTTTTACTATAATTTCCACCATATACTGAATGTATTGTACATAATAGTCCATTTTCACTTCATGCAGCCATCTACTGTCATTTTTGAAATTTTACCTGTTAAGGGGCACCTGGGTGGCTCAGTCAGTTGAACATCTGCCTTCGGCTCAGATCATGATCCTGGGGTCCTGGGATCCAGCACCACCTTAGACTCCATGCTTAGTGGTGAGCCTGCTTTTCCCTCTTCCTCTGACGCATCCCCTGCTTGTGTTCTTTCATTCTCTGTCTCACTCACTGTCACTCTATCTCAAGTGAATAAATAAAATCTCAAATAAATAAATAAATAAATATAAAATTTTACCTGTTTAAACAAAATTAAAAAGTTAATTCCACAACTAATGCAGTAAGTCCTACAAGGCCAATATATTTTGTTAATGATGTGCAAAGTGAGAGATAAACTTATTTTAAGTAATTTAAATTACATCTTAGTAAAATGCAAGTGCCTCATCAGTAGCAATTAAATATTAAACACCTATTTCCCTAATTATTATAATAAAGGAATGTTGGGAATTTTTAAGCACTTTGTAATAAAATTGATCTTGATTTTTATGAAAGAGAGCTAGTATTACAATTATTTCTCAGACTGTTGTACAAAACATTCTAAGTTTTTTTTAAAAGATTTTATTTATTCATTTGACAGAGAGAGAGAGATCACAAGTAGGCAAAGAGGCAGGCAGAGAGAGAGGAGGAATTAGGCTCCCTGAGCAGAGAGCCTGATGTGGGCCTCAATCCCAGGACCCTGAGATCATAACCTGAGCCAAAGGCAGAGGCTTTAACCCACTGAGCCAGTCAGGTGCTCTAAAACATTCTAAGTTTTTAGTTGTTATTGGATAAAATTTTAATGTCAAAATGTATTAAAATTGCCTACATGTGAAAAATATGACAGCACATTATTAAAAGAAAATTATTTTATTAACTGATAATGGTAGGTCAACATTCACAATTAAATTTAGAGAAGGCATTAATATAAAGTTGATGTCAACTTTGACTTTATAGAAATTGATATTGTTAACCATGACATCACAAGGTGATGGACAAAAGTATATACCAAGATACATTAATTTTTTTTTCTAGTAAGGATAACTTTATTCTAGTAATAATAGGTTTCCACAGAAACATAAAAATTCAGGAAACAATTTTGTATTTAACTATGTAGGTTTGGGGTTCAATCTAAGAAGTGAAAAATACATTTTAGAAACTTTACTATTTCTTGATTGTTTTGTCCCAAGTTATTAATAGCTAATATACATATAAGTAGTTTTACTAACTGCAGTCTCCTTCAATGTAGACCCTTTCAGAGTAACCATTGTGGACTGGTAAGAATCTAAAGTTCAAGAAATGAAGTTAAAAGAAAAAATTCCAAATTAAAAAATTAGTACAGAAAAAGAAAAACATTTTGATGAGAAAAAGTGTCTACTATGTCTTTATTTAAATAACAAAACAATAAAACATCAAAAAATAAGTTTGATTGGTTTTAGCCCCTAAAGGTATTGTTAATATTAAAAATATACTAATTAATAGCATGAGGAAAAAATTAAAACATAATATTGAAGTTAATAACCTACAGCATAGGAATAAAATTATGTATTATTAAAAGTGATTAAACAGATAACAAAGGGAATAAATCAAAACCAAAAGATATTTGTGCAATGGTAGCAGGACAAGGAATAATTGAATTGAACTTGCTCTTCTTTATCTGAAAATTCCTTACGCTGCTTTTTTTTCCCCCATGTTCCAAGATTCATTGTTTATGCCCCACACCCAGTGCTCCATGCAATACATGCCCTCAGTACCCACCACCAGGCGCTCTCATTCCCCTACCCCCTCCCCTCCAAGACCCTCACTTTGTTTCTGAGTCCAAAGTCTCTCATGTTTTGTTTCCCTCCCTGAATTACCCTACCTCCCATTTCCTTTCCTTCTCCTACTGTCCTCTGTATTACCCTTTATGCACCGCATGTAAGTGAAACCATGTGATACTTGACTTTCTCTATTTGGCTTATTTCACTCTGCATAATCTCCTCCAATCCAGCCCATGTTACCACAAAAGTTCATTCATCCTTTCTGATGGAGGCGTAGTATTCCATTGTATATATGTACCACCTCTTCTTTATCCATTCATCTGTTGAAGGACACCTTAGCTCTTTCCACAGTTGGGCGATTGTGGCCATTGCTGCAATGAACATTGAGATACATATGGCCCTTCTTTTCACTACATCTGTATCTTTGAGGTAAATACCCAGTAGTACAATTGCAAGGTCATAGGGTAGCTCTATTTCTAGTTTTTTAAGGAATCTCCACACTGTTTTCCAAAGTGGCTGCACCAACTTGCATTCCCACCAACAGTGTAAGAGGATTCCCCTTTCTCTGCAGCCTCTCCAACACTTGTTTCCTGTCTTGTTAATTTTGGCCATTCTGACTGGTGTAAGGTGGTATCTCAGTGTGGTTTTCACTTGAATTTACCTGATAGCTAGTGATGATGAACATTTTTTCATGTGTCTGTTAGCCATTTGTATATCTTCTATGGAGAAGTGCCTCTTCATGTATCCTGCCCATCTTTTGATGTGTTCATCTTCTTTTTAGATGTTGAGTTGGAGTAGTTCTTTATAGATCTTGGATATCAGCCTTTTGTCTCTAGTGTCTTTTACAAATATCCTCTCCTATTCTATGGGTTTCTTCTTTGTTTTGTTGACTGTTTCCTCTGCTGTGCAGAAGCTTTTTATTTTAATGAAGTCCCAAAAGTTTATTTTTGCTTTTGTCTCCTTTGCTATTGGAGACATGTCTTGAAAGAAGTTGCTGTGGCCAATGTCAAAGAGGTTACTGTCTATGTTCTCTTCTAGGATTTTGATGGATTCCTGCCTCACGTTGAGGTCTTTCATTCATTTTGATTTTATCTTTGTGTGTGGTGAATGAGAGAATGGTCTAGTTTCATTCTTCTGTACGTAGCTGTCCAATTTTCCCAGCACATTTATTGAAGAGACTGTCTTTTTTCCACTGGATATTTTTTCCTGCTTTGTCAAAGATAATTTGCCCATAGATATGTGGATCCATATCTGGACTGTCTACTCTGTTCCATTGGTCTATTTCTCTGTTTCTGTGCCAGTACCATGCTGTTTTGGTGATCACAGCTTTGTAATAAAGGCTAAAGTCAGGTAACGTGATGCCCCAGCTTTGTTTTTCTTCTTCAACAATTCCTTAGTGATTTGGGTCTTTTTTGGTTCCATATAAATTTTAGGATTGTTTCTTCCAACGCTTTGAAAAATATGTAGCCAGCATTACTCTAATCCCCAAATCAGACAAAGACCCCATCAAAAAGGAGAACTTCAAGCCAATATCTCTGATGAATATGGATGCCAAGATTCTTAACAAGATCCTTGCTAACAGGATCCAACAATACTTGAAAAAGACTATCCACCACGTGGAGGTGGGATTTCCCCCAGGAATTCAAGGGTGGTTCAACACTTGCAAATCAACCAATGTGCTAGAACAAATCAATAAGAGAAGAGAGAAGAACCACATGGTACTCTCAATTGATGCAGAGAAGGCATTTGACAAAATACAACATCCGTTCCTGATCAAAACTCTTCAAAGTATAGGTATAGAGGGAACATTCCTCAACCTTATAAAATCTATCTATGAAAAACCCACAGTGAATATCATTCTCATGGGGGAAAACTGATAGCCTTCCCTCTGAGATCAGGAACAAGATAAGAATGCTCACTCTCACCACTACTGTTCAACATAGTGTTAGAAGTCCTAGCAACAGCAGTCAGACAACAGAAAGAAATAAAAGGTTTTCAACTTGGCAAAGAAGAAGCCAAACTCTCTCTCTTTGCAGATGACATGATACTTTATATGGAAAACCCAAAAGACTCTACCACCAAACTACTAGAACTCATACAACAATTCAGTAATGTGGCAGGATACAAAATCAATGCACAGAAATCAGTTGCATTCTTATACACTAACAATGAAAATATAGAAAGGGAAATCAGAGAATTGATTCCATTTACTATAGCACCAAAAACCATAAGATACTTAGGAATAAACCTAACCAAAGAAGTTAAGGATCTGTACTCGAGGAACTACAGAACACTCAATGGAGAAATTGAAGAAGAGACAAAAAGATGGAAGAGCATTCCATGCTCATGAAACACAAGAATAAATATTGTTAACATGTCTATACTGCCCAGAGCAATCTATACTTTCTATGCCATTACACTGCTTTTTTTACACATGAAAATGATACATTATTAACTGAAACAGTTCATTTTTATTATGAAGAATGTTACCACAAACTAGAAAGTTTACAATGAAATCTGATGCTTTTTTCTTATTAGGGTATGTGTGTTTGTGCACAAGCACAAAGTTATGCTAATCAGAGAGTTTTATTTATTTTTTAAAATATTTTATTTATTTGACAGTGAGAAACATAGCTGGAGAGGGAACACAAGCAGGGGGAGTGACAGAGAGAGAAGCAGGCTTCCCGCCAAGCAGGGAGCCCGATGTGGGACTCAATCCCACATCTCCGGGATCATGACCTGAGCCAAAGGCAGTCACCTAACTAACTGAGCCACCCAGGCGCCCTAATCTGAGAGTTTTAAAATGTGATTAAAATATTCCTATATTCCATAAATGAAAAACACACATACCCTATATGATTACAAATCACATATTTACTTCAACTTTTGTGTTTTTCTATTTTACATAGATTCATATGAAATGCATACATGTTGACAAAATTCATATGAAACTGAAAATATGTGGAACTTTAAGCCTCATTTTATTAAGTATTAAACTGCTACTAATGTAAATTTATTTATAATATATTACATATTATATATTTCGTATTCATTACATATATTTAAGTGATTGACAATTTCAATACCATTGTTAACTACATCATTACCTTGTAATTAAATTAAAGTGGGTCAAGATACATAAAATATATGCTAGCAAACCTAAAGAAGTGGAAAAATCCTAAAACATATTTGGAGATATTAACACTTCTTTTAACTCAGAAAAACTAGGTAAGATTGCATTAAGCATATAGTATATTTGAACAAAACTATAAACCATCTTAACCTAATTGACATTTCTTTAATAGCTTTTTTGAGATTATAATTAATGTACCATATGCTTCATTTATTTAATGTGTACTGTTCAATGTTTTTAAATTCATTCACAGAGGTGTGCAAACATCACTGCAATCTCATTTAGGATATTTTTGTTGTCACAGAAAGAAACCCCATAGACTTTTGCATCTGATTCCATCCATTATATTCCCCCCATCCCCAACCCTTCCAGCTCAAACAACTACCAATCTACTTTCTATCCCTATAGATTTGTCTATTGTGGACATTTCATGAAGATGGAACTATACAATATGTAACTCATTGTGACTGGCTTTTTTCAATTAACATACTGTTTACTCACATCATCACAGATATCAGTACTTCATTCTTTTTTACTCTTGGGTAATATCTCATTATATAGATATATTTCATCTTTTATTTATCTAGTCATCACTTGGTAGAAATTTGCATTGTTTCCATCTTTGGGCTATAATGACTAATGCTGTTATGAATTTTTGTGCATAAGCTTTTGTGTCATTTCATTTCTCTGTTACTGAGTTTTATAGAACATACACCCAAAAGCTACAGAATATATGCTTTTGTAAAATGATACAATACTTTCATCATGTCAAGATCAATCAGCGAATTGTGTCATAAACTTTCAACACATTTTTAGTAATAGAAAGCTGACAGAATATAAGATTTGACCACAGTGGAATTAAATTAGAAACAAATAATGTATTGCTAAGAATTTTTATATTCTTAATGTTTAATTCAATGGTAGAAATCTAATTTTTGACTTATATATACTTTCACTTCTTTTTTGTGTAATATCATTTCATCCTACATTGTTTTCTGATATTGTTCATCTTTTCTTATTTCTATTCAGGTTTTCATTATTGCTATTTTAAAAATATTTTGTGTTCTACTGGGGAGATTTCATGCTAAAATGTTTAAAGTGATCTTCTCCCCCCCCCTTTTTTTGGGCATATGCAGGCATATTTATCTCTTGATTTAATCTGCTACAGATTTTCTTATGAAAGATAATTTTGCTTTAGAGCAAAAACCTTTTGGGAGTTGAAATGGTTCCCCTTATATTTTGAGTGGTTTCCTTTTCTTTTCATAATTTCTAAGATTCCCCTTTCTGCTAAAGAGTGTCCTTTCCTTGTTTGTCAGGGCAGCCAGCAAGTAGACTTGCTATTATATATATATATATATTTGTCATGCCTGTGATCAGTATAAGATGGAGGAGTATGTTTCACTACTTTTCAAAAATATTAGTGCAATCCTAACATTTACCCAACTGTCCCACAGCTGATCTATCCAGTCACAGCAAAAGTTTGTGTAGTTTGTGAGGTTGTTTGGGTGTTTTATGTTTTACATTCCACCTAAAACATGGTAGGTCATGAGATCAATGACTAGATGCAGTGACTTTTCCTTCAATCTGACCATATCTTTATATTAAAATGAAGTAGCTGAAGTTTACAAAACTTAGAGATCTTCTTTTACCTTATTAGTGGCACTAATATAGTTTTTTCTTTTTCTTTTCATGCTATATAAGGTATTCTCAGGCTAACATATAAGGAGGGAATTTAGATGCATGTCCTCAATTTTCCATATTTCTTGGAATTCCCTTTATATTTCTGCATTAAAAGGAATCATTTAATTGATCTATCCTATAATATTTTTATTTTATCAAAAATATTTTATGTAAGTTGATCAATATCTCTAGCTGTCCTTCAGAATAATGTGCAAATACATGACAAAAAGTTATGAAATGATTACGGGAAATAGTTGGCAAAATGCACCACTTCTCCCATGTAATAAATGCTCTAGCTGCAGGATGATAGTGATTTTATTTCTGAGTCATCAAGGGTTCTAATCATTGACTCACAAGTTTTTTTTTTTCTGATTCCTTAATGTTGTGATAATATCAATATACAAAAATAAGATGTCTTTAGTATTTCTTGCCAAGAGTGAATCATGATATTTTTTAACTTTACATGCTTATGTATGTCATCATTTCCTCATGGTATAAATATAGACTTAATTAACAAAAGAAATGACTCCATTCTGTGTTGAACTTAGGTGTTTCCAAAGATGAGATTTTTTTTTTTTTGAGAAGAATATCCTTCCTTCTGTGGTGAAATACCATGCACTTTGAAGACAGGCAAACTTGAAAACAAATTCCAGTTTTTCCAATTAAATGTGTGAGCATAGACATTTAATACACTCTATTAGCATCAGGTTTCCCTTTTTAAAATGGAAAATAATAATGTCTATCATATGGGAGAATCAGAAATTCCATACATATAGAACATTCAATAAAAATCACACAGCATTCATAAACCACTGATACCTGATTCAAAATTTCTTTCAGATTTCCCATGCTGGTTAAATCAATTGGCATTTGAAGTTATTTTATCCTTCATGTTAACTCTTGGAGTGAAGATAGGTTTCTAAAGTTTGTTCTATTTCTTCCTAGGCAGTTTTCTAAAGGTTTTGAGGCCTCTGATAGGTCAATATTTCCATGGACTCTGCATCATACCACATCAAAGGTAAAAAGAACAAAGAGACAAAAGCCTTTGAAGGAGAAGGAGGAATCTAAGATTTAGTAGTCCTGATTCTAAAGAAATTATTTTACTTGAACTATTTCATGAATTCTCCTCAGGGTGAAGTGAGTGTGGAGTTACCACAAGCTATTAGAGGTTTTATTAACAAATGCCAACAATTCTACAGAATTGGTGTGAAAGTTCCCAAAACACTGTAATGCTAAACAAATTGACCTGCAAGTAAACAAGCAAAGCAAATGCATTTCTAAAATTCGTTTTCACACTCTCCAATTATAGCCATCATGTTATTCCTGTTTAATGTATGAATTCACTAATATTTTGTCTCATAATTGGTTTGTTTCTGAAATTTCCACTCTCAACTATCTGTCTATGGTAAATACTACCTCAGTAACTATTGGCATAAATATATCTTTTTAAAAATTTTTGTTTATTTTAGAGAAAGAAAAGAGAGGGAGTTGGGGGAGAGGTAAAGGGCGAAGGAGAGAGAGAATTCTCAAGCAGACTTCCTGTTGAATGCTAAGCCGATGTGAGGCTCAATCCCAGGACCCTTACCTAGATCATGACCTGAGCCAAAATCAGAAGCCAGCTGCTTAATTAACTAAGCCACCCAGGCACCCCTATTGCTACAAAATACATCTTAAGGAAAATTCTTAGGTTTTGCTTTTCTTCAGAATTTTGTTACTCTTCTTGTTTTAATCCTCTTCCATATGAATTTTAGGATTTAAAAAGCAACTTCCATAAATAATAGAATATTAATAACAGATACAATGTTTTAATTATTCCAAAGTTATATTTATATTTAATCTATGAATATAGTTATTTTTTAGTTTTCTCCATACAAGTCTTTTTTTAGGTCTCAAAAAGTCTTTTGTTAGGTCCCATATAATACATGTCATATGGGATCAAGTTCTCTTATCCTGACCTAGTTATCACATATATATGTTTATATGAATTAGCAATGTACCTGGAATGCTATAGGAATTCAATAACATTCTTTCTAAAACATTTTCTTTCTAATATGTTTTAACTATATCCTTCATTTATATATAATTTAGGCATCACTGCCCCATAAGGAAATAATATATGCAGGAATGTAACATCAGTTTTATTTGGCAGGAGACAAATAATTTAATTAGGAATAGTCTTTAGAAAATCTCCAAACACTGTTTTAATGTTCCTAAATAGAATGGTTGCAGTGACACCTCCATCAAAACTCATGGAAATATTTTGTGGGTCTAGACATTTAATCTAGTTGCCATGCATCTAGTCTACTTATAGGAGAAAGACAACATCTCCCCACGGACAGTGAAAGTATTAAACCTGTTTTCTGGGAGCTGTGCTTCCTAATGAAAAACATCTGGCTATTTAGAAGCAGGCAGATGCTCAAAAATTTTTTCATTTTTTTCATAAAAAGTGCCAGTTACCTGGCAGAAATCTTAGTATGAATTCCTAGAAAATATAAATGTTTCATACATTCATACATTTAAATTATATGGTAGCTAAAGCTCAGCAGAATCACAGGGGTTGCTTCATTTCTATGTTATACTGAAGTTATAATTAACAAATTACCTTTGTTTCTTGTCCATGTGTATTTTGTCAGAGTATGTATCACATCCTTGTTCTACAGGAAGATTTTGATTTCTAGAAAAAACCCAAAAGGCTTCTTTAACTTATCAAACACTGAAACCCAGAAAGTGAAAACACAGAAGTTTCTTCAAAATACATCAAATAAGGGCACCTGGATGGCTAGTAAGTTAAGTATCTGCTTTCAGCTCAGATTATGATCCTGGGGTCCTAGGATGGAGCCCCAAATCCAGTTCCCTGCTCAGTGGGGAGTCTGCTTCTCTCTCTCCCTCTGCCCTCCCCCCTGCTCATGCTCTTCTCTCTCAAAAATAAATAAATAAATAAAAACTTTAAAAATACATCAAATATATTTTCTCTTAAATATTTTTTAAAAGTCATAGAGGGAGGGTCTCCTGGGTAGCTCAGTCGGTTAAGCATCTCCTTCTGCTCAGGTCATGATCCCAGGGTCCTGGGATAGAGCTCTGCATTGGGCTCCCTGCTCCTCAGGGAGCCTGCTTCTTGATCTCCCTCTACCTGCTGCTCCCCTGCTTGTGAACTCTCCTAATAAATAAATAAAATCTTAAAAAAAAATTAAACTCATAGAGGGAAGGTAGTGTATGTAAAGAAGTGCTTCATGTAAAATGGCTGGTTGAAGTACTACAGATTTAAATCTATACTCTCTATGGAATGATAAAATGGATAATAGGATTAACATGATGATAATTTAAATTAGAGAGATTGATAAACCATGAAGTTCCAGATTAAAGAATCAAGATTTGAAATTATTTCATTCATTTGAAAATATTTCTCTTTTAAATGAATTAGCTATACCATTTCAACTCCATCCAAATGTTCAGTATAGTGTAGGCATTACAAAATCAAGAAACACTATGGAAACTAAATGTTTATACAGTCCTGTGCAGTATTTACCAGGAATGTTTTCTTCTTATTTTTATTTTTTTAATGTTTATTTTTCTAAATTAACATATAATGTGTTATTTGTTTCAGGGGTACAGGTCTGTGAATCATTAGTTGTACACAATTCACAGCATTCACCATAGCACATACCCTCCCCAATGTCCATAACCTAGTCACCCTATCCCTTCTTCCCCACGCCCAGCAACCCTCAGTTTGTTTCCTGAGATTAAAGGACTCCTATGGTTTGTCTCCTTCGCTAGTCCCATCTTGTTTCATTTTTCCCCTCCCTACCCAGCACAAACCCCCACCCTGCCTCTCAAATTCCTCATATCAGAGAGATCATATGATAATTGTCTTTCTCTGGTTGACTTATTTTGCTCAGCATAATACTCTCCAGTTCCATCCACATTGTTGCAAATGGCAAGATTTTGTTCTTTTTGATGGCTGCATAGTATCTTCTTTATCCATTCATTTGTTGATGGACATCTAGGTTCTTAAACTAGCTTGGCTATTGTGGACATTGCTGCTATAAACATTCAGGAGCACGTGCCCCTTTGGATCACTACATTTGTATCTTAAGGAAAATATCCAGTAGTATGATTGCTGGGTTGTAGGATAGCTCTGTCTTCAACTTCTTGAGGAACCTTCATATTGTTTTCCAGAGTGGCTACACCAGTTTGCATTCCCACCAGCAGTGTCAAGAGGGTTCCCCTTTCTTTGCATCTTTGCCAACATCTGTTGTTCCCTGACTGGTTAATTTTAGCTATTCTGTCTGGTGTGAGGTGGTATCTCCCTATGGTTTTGATTTGTATTTCCTTGATGCCAAGTGATTTTGAGCACTTTTTCATGTGCCTGATGGCCATTTAGATGTCTTCTTTGTAGGAATGTCTGTTCATGTCTTCTTTCCATTTCTTGATTGGGCTATTTGTTATTTGGGTGTTGAGTGTGATAAGTTCTTTATAGATTTTGGATACTAGCCTTTTATCTGATATGTTATTTGCAAACATCATCTCCCATTCTGTTGGTTGTCTTTTGGTTTTTTGACTGTTTCCTTTGCTGTGCAAAAGCTTTTGATCTTAGTGAAGTCCCAATAGTTCATTTTTGCCTTTGCTTCCCTTGCCTTTGGCAATGTTTTTAGGAAGAAGTTGCTGTGGCTGAGGTTGAAAAGGTTGCTGCCTGTGTCCTCCTTAAGGATTTTGATGGATTTCTGTCTCACATTAAGGTCTTTCATCCATTTTAAATCTATTTTTGTGTGGTGTAAAGAAATGGTCCAATTTCATTCCTCTGCATGTAGCTGTCCAATTTTTCTCAACACCATTTGTTGAAAAGATTGTCTTTTTTCCATTGGACATTATTTCCTGCTTTGTCCAAGATTAGTTGACCATAGAGTTGAGGGTCCATTTCTGGGCTCTCCATTCTATACCATTTATCTTTGTGTCTGATTTTATGCCAGTACCATACTGTCTTAATGATTACAGCTTTGTAATAGAGTTTGAAGCCTGGAATTGTGATGCTGCCAACTTTGATTTTCTTTTTCAACATTCCTCTGGTTATTCAGGGTCTTTTTGGTTCCATATAAATTTTAGGATTATTGGTTCCATTTCTTTGAAAAAAGTTGATGGTGTTTTGATAGGGATTCCATTAAATGTTAGGTTGCTGTAGGTAGCATAGACATTTTCACAGTATTTGTTCTTCCAATCCATGAGTGTGGGATTTTTTTCCATTTCTTTGTGTCTTATTCAATTTCTTTCATGAGTACTTTATAGTTTTCCGAGTACAGATTATTATTTGCCTTTTTGGTTAGGTTTATTCCTGGGTATCATGGTTTTGGGTGCAATTGTAATGGGATCGGCTTCTTAATTTCTCTTTCTTTTGTTCTTGGTGTATAGAAATGCAAGTGATTCCTGTTCATTGATTTTATAGTCTGACACTTTACTGAATTCCTGTATGAGCAGTTTTGGAGTGGAGATTTTCAGGTTTTTCACATAAAGTATTATATCATCTGCAAAGAGTGAGAGTTTGACTTCGTCTTTGCTGATTTGAATGCATTTTACTTCTTTTTGTTGTCTGATTACTGAGGCTAATACTTCTAGTACTATGTTGAATAGCAGTGGTGATAGTGGACAGCCTGCCATGTTCCTGACCTTAGAGGAAAAGCTCTCAGTTTTTCCCCATTGAGAATGATATTTGGTGTGTGGTTTTAATAGAGATATTTTATGATATTGAGATATGTACTATCTATCCCTACACTGTGAAGAGTGTTGATCGATAAAGGATGCTGCACTTTGTCAAATGTTTTTTAGCATCTGTTGAGAGTATCATATAGTTCTTGTTCTTTATTTTATTAATGCTGATTGATTTGTGGATGTTGAACTACCCTGCAGCCTAGGAATAAATCCCATGTGGCGGTGATGAATAATCTTTTTAATGTATTGTTGGATCCTGTTGGCTAGTATTTTGGTGAGAATTTTTGCATCCATATTCATCAAGAATATTGGTCTATAATTCTCCTTTTTGATGGGGTCTTTGTCTGGTTTTAGGATCTAGGTAATACTGGACTCATAATATGAGTCTGGAAGTTTTTCTTCCATTTCTATTTTTTGGGGGAACAGTTTCAGGAGATTAGGTATTAATTCTTCTTTAAATGTTTGGTAGAATGTTTGGTAGAATTGCCCTGGGAAGCCATCTGGCCCTGGGATCTTGCTTTTTGATGACTGCTTCAAACTCCTTACTAGCTATCGGTCTGTTCAGGTTTTCTATTTCCTCCTTGTTCAGTTTTGGTGATTTATATGTCTCTACGAGTTCATCCATTTCTTCCAGATTGTCAAATTTGCTGGTGTATAGTTTCTCATAATATGTTCTTATAATTGTTTGAATTTCTTTGGTGTTGGTTGTGATCTCTCCTCTTTCATTCATGATTTTATTAATTTGAGTCCTTCCTCTTTTCTTTTTGATAAGTGTGACCAGGTGTTTTTTAATCTTATTAAATCTTTCAGGAAACAGCTCCTAGTTTTGTTGATTTTTTCTTCTGGTTTTTTTTTTTTGGTTTCTATTTTATTGATTTCTGCTCTGATCTTTATTATTTCTCTTCTCCTGTTGGGTTTAGGCTTTCTTGGTTGTTCTTTCTACAGGTCTTTTAGGTATAGGGTTAGGTTGTATATTTGAGACCTTTCTTGTTTCTTGAGAAACGCTTGTATAGCTATATATTTTCCTCTCAGGACAGCCTTTGCTCTATCCCAAAGATTTTGAACAGTTGTGATTTCATTTTCATTTGTTTCCATGAAATTTTTTTTAATTTTTCTTTCATTTCCTGGTTGACATATTCGTTCTTTAGTAGGATGTTCTTTAGTGTTTAAGTTCTCTCCAACTTACCTCTTGTGGTTGAACTCGAGTTTCAAAACATTGTGGTCTGAAAATATGCAGGGTTTATATATTGGTTTATATATAACCAATTTATATATAATTGGTTTATATAATTGGCTGTTCCCAAGTTAGGGGCATAGATATTTTAAATTGTTAGATCTTCTTGTTGGAAAGACCCTTTAAATATGATATAGTGTTCTTCCTCATTTCTTATTATAGTCTTTGGCTTAAAATCTAATTTATCTGATATAAGGATTGCCACCCCAGCTTTCTTTTGATGTCCATTAGCATGATAAGTTAATTTCCACCCCTCACTTTAACTCTGGAGGTGTCTTTGGGTCTAAAATGAGTTTCTGGCAGACAGCATATCGATGGGTCTTGTTTTTTTTTTTTTTTAATCCATTCTCATACCCTATGTCTTTTGATTGGGCCTTTAGCCCATTTACATTCAGGGTAACTATTGAAAGATATGAATTTAGTGCCATTATATTGCCTGTAAGGTGACTGTTACTGTATATTGTCTCTCTCTCGCTCTTTTTTTTCCTTATGGTCTATTACTTTTCAGCTCTCTCTTTCAATATTTCCTGTAGGGCTGGTTTGGTGCTTACCAATTCTTTTTTTTTATCTATATATACACAGGTTTTTATTGTGAAAATCCAAACTCTTGAACCATAAATACAGTGCATTATTTATCAGTAAAGATATAAAATTACAGAAAAGAAATAAACACTGCCTTCACTAATCAAATATACATACAAAAAAATCAGAAACAGCCATAGATACAATATACTTTGCTTAAATTTTGACTTGGTATGATATCATACAATAGTATTATAATTGGCCAGTGGATACAGTTCAGATGTAAACATTTTTAAAAAAATTTTTTTTGTTACTAAAATTTTTTTTCCCAATGTTCCAATATTCAGTCCCCATTCCCCACACCCAGTGCTCCATGCTTTAGGTGTCCCCAGTACCCACCACCAGGCTCTCCAATCCCTCCAACCCCCTCCCTCCAAGTCCCTCAATTTGTTTCTGTGTCCAAAGTCTCTGTTGTTTCATTTCCCTCCCTAGATTACCCTAGTTCCCATTTACTTTCCTTCTCCCACTGTCCTCAGTTTACCCCTCATGCACTGCAAGTAAGTGAAACCATGCGATACTTGACTTTCTCTTCTTGGATTATTTCACTCAGTATAATCTCTTCCAGTCCAGTCCATGTTGCTACAAAAGTTGAATATTCGTCCTTTCTGATGGAGGCAGAGTATTCCATTGCATATGTACCACCTCTTCTTTATCCATTCATCTGTTGATGGGCACCTTGGCTCTTTCCACAGTTTGGCAATTGTGGCCATTGCTGCGATGAATATTGGGGTGCATATGGCCCTTCTTTTCACTACATCTGTATCTTTGGGATAAATGCCCAGTAGTGCAATTTCAGGGTCATAGGGTAGCTCTATCTTTACTTTTTTAAGGAATCTCCACACTGTTTTCCAAAGCGGCT
>PITA01017989.1:0-41765 GCA_004023965.1 Spilogale gracilis
TTTTATTTATTTGACAGAGAGAAACACAGCCAGAGAGGGAACACAAGCAGTGGGAGTGAGAGAGGGGAAGCAGGCTTCCTGCCGAGCAGGCAGCCCGATGTGGGGCTCGATCCCCGGATTTTGGGATCATGACCTGAGCTGAAGGCAGAGGCTTAACCAACTGAGCCATCCAGGCACCCTGCGTTTTACTAGTCTTAAAAATGGGTTATAAATTAGATAAAATTGGAACCACAATTATGTAGTCATAATGACAACTTGACTTTTAAATTGAAAAAGGTTCCTTTAGTTAAAAAAGAAGAAATGAGTAAAATTCATTTTATACATGTCTTAAAATAGTAGGTCTCTGAGCAATACTGTAAGAGACAGCCTCTAAGCAAGAGGGAGATGGCCAGGGATCCCTCTGAATCCTAAGGATTAGGTGTCTGCGAGGCCCCGAGTTTTTACTGTGAGCAAACAACCCTAGCAAGCCTGTTATCAGTAGTACAGGTAGATAAGCTCACTACTACAGAGCCGTAAAATCCAGAAGTCCATCTGAAGGTCACAGTCATGCCACCTTTAGCCCTTTCCCTTATTAATATTAACTCTTGATGCCAAACCTTAAAACCATTTGCTCATGTAAAGGGATGTAAATTATTTGGCCTTGCCAGTGGTGCCATCATGTCCTTTCATTTCATGGTGTTGAGATGCCGTCTCTGAGCTGAAGATGCTCATCAGGAGCCTTGCCTCTCGGTGTTGGTCTGGGTGCCATATGGCAGCCTTTCATGCAGCTTCAGTACATTACCGTTAAGGTGCTTATAGGCCGTGTCTACACGCAGCCATGGAGTTTACTGTTTTCAGTTAGCAGGGCACACTTCTCCCTTCCTGCAATGCTGATTTAGCTTCTAATGAGGAAGCTTGTGGGGAGCCTGGAGGAGGCTCAGAGGACTATACCAAAGGATAAGCCATTTACTGTATCTTGGGTATGTGTGTTTTTGAAAGAAAAAGGTTTTAATAAATCTGTTCTGCATTCCTTTTCTCCAGATAGATGTAAATATGTTTTCCTTTGAATTCCAAGACTATATCATTGATGGGACTTGAAACACTGCCGTGTAACTTGTACTCTACTCTCTGTTCTCACCCAGGACTTTCTGATTTCTAGCTGCAGACACTGGCAACATCTGGCCCCGTTTTCTGTCTGTGTCATTCCTGAGATCACATGTGAGAACGCTTTAGTATCTGATTACCTCGTTTAGGAATATCCATAGTAATATCACAGTGTTTGGGATTATGTTACATTAGGTACTCTCTTAAACAGTTGATCAAATATATTTATTGAATGCTTTTTATCATTAGCTCTATGGGGAATTAGAGAGGACCGAAATGACATATTTTCTTATGTCAAGGAAGCTGGAGGGTAGTACTGCAGAGAGATTAAGAGTGGCTGCCAGGCCCAGGTTGAAAGCCCAGGCACGCCACACATATCTCTTATTCACTGTCCAATCTTGCTCGAGTCATTTAACTTCCCTAAGCTTCAGCTTCCCCTTCTGAATGGCAAAGTGAGTAATGCTCCATGTTACAGCTGTGAGGGTTTTAGAGGTCACAGGCCTTCAGCACGTGCAAGCTCTGTTTATTAATGAGAAAGAGAGGTGGTGCCTGGGTGGCTCAGTTGGTTAAGCAACTGCCTTTGGCTCAGGTCATGATCCTGGAGACCCGGGATCGAGCCCCACATCGGGCTCCCTGCTCAGCAGGAAGCTTGCTTCTCCCTCTCTCACTCCCCCTGCTTGTGTTCCCTCTCTAGCTGTGTTTCTCTCTGTCAAATAAATAAATAAAATCTTTAAAAAAAAAAAAAAAGAAAGAGATGTATCTGGATCCAGAAAAAAAAATGGTATTTGGTTGTTGTGCTCTTTAGAAGGACATAAAAAAGGATATTGTGAGAATGTGACTTCTTCAATGATTAGACCTTGACTTGTTAAGAAAAATCTTGTTAAATATGCCTATGTTGCCCTCTTGGTTGTGAATATGTTAGAAAAGTGATCTCATTAAGAAGTTGGAAGCAGGGGCGCCTGGTGGCTCACTTGGTTAAGCGACTGCCTTCGCCCCAGGTCATGATCCTGGAGACCCAGGATCGAGCCCCACATCGAGCTCTCTGCTCAGCCGGAAGCCGGCTTCTCCCTCTCTCACGCCCCCTGCTTGTGTTCCCTCTCTTGCTGTGTTTCTCTCTGTCAAATAAATAAATAAAATCTTAAAAAAAAAAAAAAAGAAGTTGAAAGCCATCAGCACAAGGTTGGTGTGGGTTTCATGGGGATGAAGGATGTACAATTTGGAAGGCCCTCTTTAAGGACAATACAAAATTCTTGTTTCTGCAAAACGTAGAAGATAAATGCCAATGAGAACACATGGGCAGGTCTCCATCCCACAGAGCCTTGGAAGGAGCCCATGCAACGTGAGGGCCCTGCAGACATCTGACCCAGAGTTAGCAACCGCGTCTTGGTCGGCTTGGGTCCACTTGCTTGAAAATAGAGGGTAATCGTTCCGGTTTGTTAAGCATGTATCTCATAAAGGTTACTTTGCACTTTGAAGATCAGAATCATACGTCAAAATCAAAATTACTTCTGAAAAGAAGAAGCTATTTGACCTTATTTTATAGAAAATCTTAAGTGAAGCCTGAGGTGATTTAGTGTTTCTCACTGCTTATATTTTTGTAAATGACTACCTAGAATAAAATAAAGTAGTTGCTATTATTATTCAAATGAGTCAGACCTAAGTGCCCTATTGGCAGGGCAGGAAGTAGTTTGCCAGCTAAAATGCATATGCTGTATTGGAGAAGCGACTCAGATTTTGTGTGAGCTATCTAAGGGGAGAGAAACTGCATCAGTAATCCCAGTAATTCTGTCTTAATCATCATTATCCAATCCCAGAGTTTTGATTTGCATTACATCATGTCCTTTTCATATCATTTGTTCACTAAACATTTATTGAGTGCTGTGTTCTGAGAATCCAGCGGTAAAAATGTATTTCTGTCTTCATGGATCTTTCAGTCTAAGTGTGGAGGAATACAGACTTGAAGCAAATAACACACACATATATTTATAACCCCATGTCCTGATGAAAACTCGGGAGAAGAGGCTACCATTAGAGTTTATTGGGGGGAGACCACCTTTGACTGCGTGGTTGGGCTGGGGTGACTAGGTGACATTTAAAGAACTCTGTGAAATAGGAAGGACAGATGGCATTCTCATTTAAGGCATGGTTGATTGCCTAATTCAACAAACAGAGAATCACAACAAACATTCTTGAATTCCTCAGTTCAGCAAACTTACCTGAAATCTGAGATGGTTAGATTGCTCCAGGAATTGTCCTGGGTTTCAGATTATAAAGTCAAGTAAGCTATGCTTCTGCCTCTAGTGTTCATGTGGGAGGCAGATATACTCTACCTATAAATAGAGACGTGGCTCAAATGCCACTGGAGCACAAAGAAGGAAGCAGTTAACTCTGCTTGGGACTCCCTTGAGTCAGGTGTTTGAGAGATGAATCCACACAGTGATGCTGACAGAATAGTGTGTGGGGACTTGAGGAGAAGTAACCAGACATTGGGGGGGGGGCGCTCTGTAAGGCCACTTTGTGTTAGGTCTTGATATAGAAGCTGGGGCCGAGAAGGGCTAAGTGACTTACATGGGTGAGACTGGGACCGTGATCCGCACTGCTTGGCTACATATCATCGTGCTCTGAAGTGAGGATAATTTGAATACACATAGCATCAGAATGTGCATTTGCTTGTGGTCTGCTGGACGTGAGGAAGGAGAGATAGAGTGGAAGGGCAAACCAAGAGCTTTGGGGTCTGACAGGTCTAGGTTGGGTCCACTCACTGTAGGTGAGGGCCTGTGATTAAGTGTCTGATTCTTGATTTCTGCTGAGGTCATGATCTCAGAGTCATAAGATTGAGCCCCCCATGGGGCTCTGTGCTGGGCATGGAACCTGCTGAAGATTCTCTCCCTCCCCCTTGCTTGCAAACACACACACTCTCTCTCTCTCTCCTCAATAAACAAACAAAAAAACAAACAAACAAAGGCTATGCTTCATTTAAAAAAAAGTTCATCTTGAATGGAGGTTTTCTTTAAAATGTTACAAAATATGTGTACTGGGAATATGATATGCAAAGTTCTGTGCTGGGGGCTGAGGAAGAAAATGAAATAAATAGAAGACTACTACATCAGCCTTACAGAGGCTTTCAGATGGGTGGGGGGAAACACTTAGTTCAGACAGTTAGGAAACTGGGAGAGGTTCCTAAAGGAAGGAGGCAGATATCAATTGTAAGAATTATTAAGTAAGACAAGAAAATCATCTCAGCTGGTTTTAGTGTGTAAAGAAGGTGTGGACGGGCTAGTGGTGGATGTGGACCCCGTGTGAGTGTAAGGACAGATAGGGAGAGGGAGGACCCATTTCTCTGTAGGACAGGACAGGTCTAGCTAGAGAACGGAAATCTTAAGTGCTGGAAAAAAGAGGGGGGTGTTGGAGAAATCTTCTCTAAAATATTCGAGAATATATTTAGTGATAACGCTCGATGGAGTGGCGTGCTGGGCTGCGTGTTTGATGCTAGCCATGAATGCGCAGGAAGGGCCCTGGGGGCCGGACTGCCGGGAGTGACTGCAGTACTTCCAGGGGGCATTTGTTTCTGTAGCAGCCACGCTAGTGGCTGGACAAAATAGCGGCCTAGGAAAAGGATTTCTGCTTCACAGAAATCAAATTTTAGAACATATTATGAAAATCAAATGTTTATAGTTCCAAAGGAGCTTGTTAAAGGATTCCAATGGTAATATAGTTTGTAAAACAGATCATCTTGGAAAGATACACTTGTAGTGATTTTGGATAAGGTTAAAAAAGGCACATGGCTGAGATGTCACAGGTGACAAAGCAACCAGCCGGGGTAGCTGAGAGGTTCAAAATGGGAGGTGAGTCGGAGAGAGAACAATGTTTAAGTCGCAAACCCGAGGGAATGAAATCATGGAACTGTCAGCGTGATGGGGATACTGAGGAAAGGAGTTACCTTGGATTAAGATGGACCTCAGTAAAAACACATGAGATTTAAGGGAAAAAAATTGGGCATCTTGGTATCTTTCCTTCTAGGTCAGTATTTTTCAACTGTGGGTGGGGATATCTATTTAGTAGACTTCCACCAGCATTAAAAAAAGAAAAAAAGAAGGAAAGGAAGGAGGAAAGGGAGGAAAGAGGAAGTGGAATAGAAAGCAAAAGAGAGTATGGGTATCTTATGTAGCAAGGGTAAGTGTCATTTTGTGAAACTTGTTGACCCAGTTGTGATGGTAAACATACCTAATTATGGCTCAGATCAAAATAATGTCATAGATATTATGGGACTTGACAGAGGCTAAACAAGGCTGTGATGCAGAGAAGGTGTAGGGCAGAGATCGATGGATTTGGGGCAGAGGGAGGAGCAGTAACCACAGAAATTACTTACTGAGCACCTGTGCAGTCTGTTAGCTGCAGGTGTAAAACAAAGCCCCCAAACTCAACGGTATGATATCTGGACCTTGGAAAGCCTACTCTCTAGCGGAGAATGAAAAGACAGCTGGGAATACCAGGTAGCATCTAAAGCCAAATATGTGGCTGAGATTTCCGAGGCAGAATAAAGATACCTGGGGAGCAGGGGCCTTCGGAGAGCTCTCCTCAGCGTGGTGAGAGCTGGAGGATTTGTAGGAAGGATTCCCCTGTGCACAGGGGAAGCATGGATGGGGTAGTTTTCCTGTTGCATGTTTGGGAGGAAGCTGCAGGGAGCCCAGCCAGGGGGACCAAGAAGACCAAGGGGTCGTAGTAGTCTATATTTTTACCCCTTTTCATTGGAGAGAAAATACCATGAGTTACAATCAGTGCATTGTAGAATCTTCATCACACCCAGAAGTATTTATGTGGTAGTATTTGTGTAGTGTTTAGAATGGCATCTTGTCCATAATTTGGAAGGCAATACTGAACAGAAAGGTGCGTGTGGGGGAGGGAATGTGGGAAGGGGGGAGAACCAGAGCCTGCCTAGTGGTGTGAATGCCTCAGTTAGAGAAAAATAACATTAAGTGGACAAAAGTTGGAAACAAATGGTATATATAATACCAATTTTGTTTTTCAAAAAAATTCCTTTCACATTTTAAGGCTGGAAGAAGACACATTTTTTATACCATCTGAGTTTTCTCTAATGAGCATATCTTGCTTTATAATTGGATTACAAAACAAGCACTGTATGAAAAAGAGGGCCGTAGTACTTAATGTGGGTTATGTGTGTCAGGAAGATGAGGGGCAAGTAGAAACTTCGGATTTGTTTCAGGGGAGAGTGGGGCATTTTAGAGAATTTTAGTTGGATAGTGGAATTCATGTTCTCAGAGTCAAAGACTGAGGAGAGCAGATATTCAGGATGCTAGACCACAAAGAAGAATGGGGTGTTGGGATGAGGGAAGGCTTCACACTGGGGGGCCATCTGGGCACATGTAGCTGCACAAAGGAAAAGACCCAGGCGATGAACAAACCTTGCAAAGGACAATGAGATGGGTTCATCTGAGAGGAAGTGAATAATGTTAACAGGGCTTTCTCCCCAGGGATTTCATTTATCATGGCAGGCGATACATTTTAGACATTTTGTTTTCCTTTGCATCATTGCCCATGATATTCATACTTTTGTTCTATACCTCTACAAAAGGTTTGTTAAGAGCAACATCTTTTGAAGTTTGTTCAGTTTGTCACAGATGGGATGCATTGTTTTTACCAGATGGATAAAAGAGTGGACATGGGCGTGACTGACTACTGATGTTCTTTTATTCATAGTGCTTCTGTGAGTGTCCCTTCTGTCTATGTGAGATATCGCCAATTGCTAGTTAAGCTGCAATTGCTGTATGAGAACTGGATTCAGGGTACAACTCCGTCCCTGCTGTCAGGAGCATGAGAAGATGCAAATCCCCTGCAAGTTCTTTGATCTGAGTTACATTGCAAATTACCTTCCTTTCTTAATTTAGTATCTCCATTTGGTGTTGTAGAGCAATGCATTCTGAAAGGGGTGCCCTGGTGCCTTTGACATCAAACTTGCCATTTTGAAGGGGCCTCTCCTGTTTTCCATGACCTTGAGCTGGTTATTTTATCTCTCTGACGCTCAGTTTATTTCCCTGTGAAACAGGAATAGTAATACCCCTCTAATAGGGTTGTTGTGAGGACGAAGTGAGGTAATTTATGCAACTGTCTGGCACATAGTAAGCTCAGTCATTTTCCCCCCCTATTTTCCCTTTTTTTGTTAAAGTTTACAGTGAAGGGGTGTACAATTAGTGTTGGAATTAAGTATTGATTATGATTAGAATCACATTTTTTCACATTTAGTTTTCATTCTCTGAGAGTTCAGGATCACCATGATTACGGCTGAGTTAGAAACACCTTGATGGATGCTTAGCTCTTTCAACTCCCATGGAAGCAAAGTCTAGTAGATCTTGGTTCTGAAAAAAGTAGAATTTTTAAAAATAAATTGGTTTGTACAGATTCTCCTTTCTATTTGCATAGGTTAATAGTAAACCTGTCAATTCACCATAATGGTAGAGCCATAAAATTTAGTGTACCTAAATAATGGTTGTTGCTAAAGATCATATTGGTGACACTTCATTAATCTGGAAGTCATTTGTCTGGCAAACTTAAATCTTTGGAACATGAAGCATAAAGAATAAGGGGGGAAAATGAAGAAGTAAGGGAAAGATGCCTTTGGGTAGTCAAAATAGATATCCCAAATTTAATTGTATGCATTTGACCGATAGAGAAGCCCTTTAGACCCCCCCCTTCTTTTCCCAGAAGGTGTGCATATATTCTTAATTAATTTCCAAGCTTCTACCACGTTTAGAAGGGCTCTTAGATTAGAATCAAGGAAACATGACTACTAGGTACAGGTACACTGATGGTAAGATATAATAACTTGAATGGATAGAAAAATTAGGAAAAGCAGATTCAAGAACATAAAAAACATATCAGTCTTAGCCGTTTAGTATTCAATTGAAAAGAAATCTCTATATATCACAAAATGCCAAGAGGTTGTCTATAACACAGTGCAGCATAAATAATGGGTGTTCATAATTAAACCTCATTTGGAAGAGCCAACTCTGACCCTTCAAGCAGCAGGCAACACTTATATGGATTAGTTTATGGAGCATGTGTCTTTCGTGTTCAGCTCTGTGCTAGGTACTGAAGGAGGTATGATTTCAAGAAGTTTCCATATAGTTGCAAACACAAAACAAACATAAATGCGATACCATTATCTTCACCAATGGCAAATTGGAATGAAAGAGGTAATATAAATAGTGTTACTCATATGGAAAATTCAATCATGAGACATTCTAATCCCCAAGGATTTAGGACAAAGGAGATTTCATGTTTCATTCTTATAAAGTGACCTTGTTAAATATACCTTCTCCGCTTGGTTTGAATTCCATAGCTATTTACTTACCATTAAGAGAAGTTGTGTCAGCCAGTTTCTCTCTTCTCCATTAAGTTATAGTAAGTACATATTGAGATTAAAGATCTTAACTATTTAAGCAATTGGAATTCATTTGTTGTCATTCCTCTTTCTTAAATTTAATTTTTTTCTTAAAATTTAAATTTATATTTAAAATTTTAAATGTCATGTCCACATTATTTAACATGTTAAATCATTTTACAAAACTTGAAACACAGAACATTAGTCCCCTGCCCCAAACTTTACTACCCCTTCTTACCCTTCCCTTATTCTTTGCACCTCTGATTTCCATTCCCCTGAAGCAACCACTTTCTACTCAGTTGTTTCTATATTTTTTTAATCTCCATGTTTATACTTTATTACTTTTTCAGTTTTTAAGTATTATTTGTTGGTGTTTTCCTCTTACATACTCCCCACCTCCTAATTTCCTTTACTCTGGCCTGCCTATATAATAATTTTTCTATTTTTGGTTTAAACGATATTTAATATTTACATTACTGTGACTATGTAAATATTCACAGCTGAGCCTTGAGCAATTATATGATTTTATTTTCTTTCTTATATAACTTTCTGTCTTCCTTGAAGTTTATGATGGCATCAGTTTCCCTTTGCATGGTTTTCTACATACCTATCACTAATTCATTCTTCTGTTCTCAGACTGACATGTAAATTCCCTCTCACAATGTTCAAACATGGCTATTTTCTTTATCTCCAGGGGACATATATCCTAAATCTTACTCTCAATCTTCAGTCTTAACTGTTAATTTTTTAGGCTTGCAACAGTTAATTTATATTTGCCTGGTATACAATTTCTCTAGATTGGAAATTTTTGTCTTCAAGAATTTTAAAGATGTTGCTCCATGTTTTCTAGCTTTCACTGTTGCATTTGTGAAGTCTAGTGCCTTCTGATTTCTGATATTTTGTATGAAAATGGCTTATTTCTCCTCTAGAAGATCTTAGGATCTTCCCTTTGTCTTCAGTGTTTTGAAATTTCACAATGCTATGCCTTGTTGTAGGTCTATTTGTATTTATGGGGGTAGATTCTCAGTGGGCCATTTTGGTGTGGAAATCCATGTTTTTCTGTGCTGGGAAATGTTTCTACATTATTTATCAGGGATCTTCATATCTTTTTTTTTCTGGAGCTCTTATTCAGAAGTTATATTGCTCTTTTTTTTTTTTTTTTGGTCTTCTCTTTCCTATCATTCATTTCTTTTTTCCTCCAACCCCTCACCCTTTACATTCTGGGAGGTTTTATCAACTTCTTGCCTATTTTATATTGAATTTTCTATTTTGCTAACATATGTTTAATGTCTAAGAGTTCTGTTTTCTTTTCTTTTTTCTTTTTTAAAAGATTTTATTTATTTGACAGAGAGAAACACAGGCAGAGAGGGAACACAAACAGGGGGAGTGAGAGAGGGAGAAGCAGGCTTCCCACGGAGCAGGGAGCCCAATGTGGGGCTCGATCCCGGGTCTCCGGGATCATGACCCGAGCTGAAGGCAGTCGCTTAACCAACTGAGCCACCCAGGCACCCCAGAGTTCTGTTTTATTTTCTGAGCATCTTTTATATCTCTGAGTACTTTAGAAAAATTTTCTTGCTTGCTGCATTCTCTCTGTATCCTCTGAATTCCCTATAATGTCTGTTCTGTATCTTCTCTTGTCTTTCATAGTGTTTCATTTCATTTCTCAAATTATAATAGCCCTTAGCAGTCTACTGGGAATTGAGAGTGAGGCACTGAAGAGCTGTGGAGAATCTGTGTGTGAGTGGACTGAGGCTGATACATTGGGTGAGGGACACCCACATCCACTTGGTACCTGCGTTTTCTCCTGGGCTGGTCAGTTGAAGAGAGCCCAGCATTTCACAGCCTTGTAGGGCTACAAGTCTATCTATTGTCTTACCCTGAGATGAATGGTTTGGGAGTATTTTCTCTCCTAGCTGAGATTTCATGGGATTCCTCTATTTTCAGTGAAGCATTTCTACCCTCAACAATGCCTGGCATTCCCCAAGAGCAGATTCCCTGTGATTTAACCTCTCCAGCTAATAAAAATTCAGTCTTTTCCTGGAGTGAAGATGAATTCAGGATGGGATAAGAGATACATGGCCCCCACCCTCCTGTGGCTTACAGCTGGGTGCATGTGTGTTTAGTTGAAGTTAGTAGTATGAGAGGGAGTGGTGATAAGAGAAGATTGTTAGCTTTCATTTTGAAGGGGACTATGAGAACCCTCTGATGGCCTCTCTCTCAGGCTTAATAATTGCTTTAAGCCAGAGCACACATTTGAAATGTTTCATCTCACATGGTTTAGTATGCAATTTTTGAGATTTAAAGAAGCTTTCAGAATTCTTAAAGGAAAAGGCAAAAGTCCCAGGGGTGCATTAGAAGAAAAGACCTAACAACATGCCTCTTAACTTCAAGGGAATTGACAACTCAGGACATAGGGGCAGTTGTGAAGAACCTATTCTGTGTTGAAGAATCTTTTCGCAACTAGGAAGTCTTCAGAAGTTTCCAGGGTGGGTGGCCCGAGATTCCACATTTCTTGGATATAAAGACAGGGCTTGGCAAGGATGCTGTGAATCAGAATAAGTGCAATTTCATGAACACACTTGCAAATGGCTGTGTCCTAGCCTTGTTGGGTAGCGAGAGCGTTTATTAGAAACATTCACTTAAATCCAGGATTTATGGAACAACTCCAGTGTTCCATGTAGTTGGGCTGCAAGTTGGAGATACAAGATGAATGCATTCAGTAGCTTTGTAAAAATTGTGGACCACATTCTAAATTGTTTTTGGTTACATTTATAATATTTATTCCTTTGGAATGACACCAAAAACAACCTTGAAATGTCAGAAAAAGATAACTAAGAGTTATTTATTCCTTCCTCTGATTTTTCCCTTTTGTCTATGTAAGTTAAAGTTATGCATGACATGTTTAAAATTTAAAATTTTCATTAAAGAAAGCCATCTGTCATAATGAAGCAAAAAAGAGACATTGTGTGGTATTCTTTGAAGATAAGAGATTGAAAATGAGTCCGTTAACTGCCCTAGATTACAATTTGAGGTCATTTTGAGCTAAATTGGTTTTGGAATCAGAATTTAAATTATCGGTCAGACTCAATTAAGATAACTGGTCATGCAGACAGTTTATTCCCCTTCCTCCCCTCTCATAAAAAGAATATTTTTATTGTTTATAAATACTTCTTCACAGCTAAGTTAGATATGGGGAATTTTTTTAGAAGATAAACATTTTGCACATTAATTGATTTGGATATTTATAATTTTGTTTCTAAATAAGAAACCCAAATAATCATTTATTATTTGGTTTTCTAGAGATATTCACAATAGATCCTTTTGAAGTCACTGAGAGGTAAATCAATACATTATTCTGTGTTGTATTTCTGCTGCCCTGTGCAATATTAAGAGAATAGCTATCACAGACTCAGACAGTTAAATTACTTTATTTAAGTATAATAACAATAAATGTATAGTGGAGGACATTTCAGAAAACATAAATTATAATATGGGTAATCATTTCAACAATTTATGTATGCATTTCTAAATATTAAAATTTTTGTTTGTGGTAAGTCAGTTTAAAATTACATTCTTTTAGTGAACTCAGCATGAGAGATTTAAAATGATGAGTTCCATTGCTAATTTGGTCTTCATTTTCATCTGTTTACTTACTTATAGACTAGAACAAATAGGTCAGTTCTTTTTCTCTTTTGTTGCAAATTTCTTCATTTAGAATTTGAAAGTTGTTACAAAAGAAAGCCACATAAGCCTACAGTGAAATGTGGTGGCATGACATTTGGGGCTGGTTATGTATCTCCTGCTGTCTGGAGACCCCAGGTGTGTGAGTGACTTGCACTGGTTGGACACTAGAACTTCATAATTAAACAAAAATATCTTGAATAATTTGCTGATGTCCCTGAAATGATGGCAGTGTCTCTCTTGGGGGACAGAAATTGGTGGTACGCAGATGTCATGATCAGTTCCTCATTGGCAGACAGAGTCACATGTCTTGGGACCAGAGGCTCCTGGCAAGAAGATGAGTTTGATGTGAGCCGTAATCACTATTGACCTTGAAATCTATTTTTGAAATATTTTCACTGAAATTCAATATGAAGTCATCTCACCTGTATGTGACATCTTATTTTAAAACTATCGCTATCGAGGATTTCTTTAAGAAGAACATAAAAAATCAAATTTACATTTTAGTGTTTATTACACGGATTAAAAAAATTCATATCCAGAGCAAAATGTTTGAGTTGTTGATGATTTTTTGTTTGTTTGTTTAAAACATTAGGAAATTTTGGGCAGTTGTATGATTAGAACCTCTTTGTGAGATTTTGTAGGTAGAGACAGGTAAAAACAAGAGTAATATGTCAAGCGAGGTGCTTATTAAGGAAGGTAGTTTTACATTTTCTTGTAAATTTTAGTGAAAAAAAATCACCAAGGAAATGTGTGATAGGAAATGCTTCTTCGCTTATTTTATTGAGATTCAGTGTCACATGGACATAATTTATAGTGCAAAGATTCAGTTTTCATTGTAGCATTACTTTACTAAACAGATTTCATTTTATTTTTTATCAAAACCCAGACTTATGTTGAATTTAACAATAATTTGGAAAAGTCACAAGGTTTATAAAGGTACGTATAAGCTGGAGGAAGTACCGTAATGATATAATTTCTTCATCTTATTTTGGAATTTATAGTAAATCTTAAAAGTTACAAACTTTCTAAAGGCCCATGCTGGACAAATCATTCGCTGTTTAAAAATGACGTGCAGTTTCTTTAAAAGAAAGTAGAGCTTGAATCTTGCTTCGTACAAATTTTTGAGTTTCCTAGATTTGGGAAAAAATTAATATATTAGAGTCGATAGTTGACCATAGCTTTAAATATGATACAAAGGGTTTAAAAATCTAACTTGTCATTGTTTACAAAATATTGGCAATCTGGAGCTAAAGCGCTTGGTGTTATTGTGTAATCTTCTGTTTAAAAATAAACAGTGGAAATAATTGTAGAAACCTCTGGGTTTAGAAAAGCTTGTTGGTGGTTCTTCACATCCTACTAAAAAAGCAGGCTGTCTTTGCATATTAATCACTCTGTGAAAGGAAGCTTGCCTTATTTGCATTGTGCATGCAGTAAGAAGTCCAATAGTGCGCCTGAGAAAAAAAAATGGGGGGATTGTAATTGTTGTTCTCAAAAGGGTTTTTATTCCATTCAAGTGGAAAAGCTGAATGCTGGAGAATTAGTGCAGTGTTTTGTGGAAGAAGAGTCCCTTTCGGCCACTGCATTTCTTGTGGTGCAATCCCAGTGAGTCAGGATCCTGATCACCGAGGTGAAGAAGCATGTATCCTCTGCCTAGATGCAGACCCTGTTCCCTTAGAGAGCTACAAGTTTGTAAGCACCTCTGCTTGTTTTGCATCCGAAAGAGTTAAATTGCAATTCTGGCTACCCCTGCAGTGTTGGAAATCTCAGGATTGTTAAATAGGAACCAAAAAAGTCTGAATCTTAGTAGTTTGTGTCTTAGGGTTAGGTTGGGGATACAAAATACACAACTGAGTACATGATGTAGTAGATTTGTTTTGTTTTATTTTTTAGAAAATATGTGAGTTAGTTAACACCTTGCAGGTAGAAGTTGCCCCCCAAATTGATTTTAGATGATATATTTGAAATGCCTTAATATCATTGTACCTTTTTTGCTTCATTGTATTTTAAGACTCCTTGCTTGAATATGAACATTGAGGATAAACAGCAGAAATGTTCTTTATGTTATCAAGGCTTTCTTTTCATAAGATCTCATAGGATGAGGAAGCTCCTTTCAACACATTTCTCTTCTGACATGGTGGAATGCATGTTCCCCAAGCCTTTTTCTGATCTTATAATTCTAGCCACCTTCTCTAGATGGCACCATCTCTGTGAGCCGGTATAATTAACAGACCCTCAACACGCACATTAGTTAGTTTGGAGGTGTGTTACTGGTCTATATCCTTTCTATGTCATTAGTGTCTTTCAGACATTTCTGCATAGCATATGGCATTCAAAGTTAGACCTTGAATTTTCCAAGGGAAGGAATGCGTCGTTATCTGTGTATGTGTATTTTGGACAAAATGAATGTGTGTCATCATGGAGATAACGCCTATTGTTCTAAATGGTTTTGTGAAATATTAGAAGCCAGTTAACTGATTTAGAGGTTATCCACAGATTTTACTGAAGACCACTTGGCTGAAGTATATTTGACTATTTATGTAACTACTAATTTGTTGCCCTCTTTCATATTGTATGGACGTGGTTGTTTGATGGTTGAACACAAATCCTGTGATTGACCATTTATATTTTATCTGAATTGCTATCTGAAATATTCATGTGTAGAAAATTGTATGTAATTCGGGCTTATGCAGAGTCTTCCATAGACTTCAAGTGTGTATTTGGGTTGCTGTTCTAAAGAATGGAAGTGGCCAAGATGTAGTTTGAGAAAGTAGGACCACAGAAGTTAGGCTGATAGAAGAAAAACACACATATACACCATGGTTTCTATCATTCAGAAAAGACCTTAGATAGATTTCATAGTGAGTTTTCTTCCAAAATAAATATAGTAATGATATGCTTCTCTATAATTTTTGTTTTAGACATAATTTTAGAGTTTATCATTAATAATTTAAATTTGAAGCCTAATAAAATACAAAATGCATTACACATTTATAGGATTGCATAGATTTCATAATTATTAAAAATTATTTGCCATCAAAAACAGCTGGTATCAAGAATTGCATGATCATCTCAATAAAGGCAGGAAAGCATTTGATAAAATGTAATATTCATTCCTGATAAAAACACTCCATAAAGTAGGGATAAGGAAGACTTCCTTAATCTGACAAAGGGTATCTATGAAAAACCCAGAGGTAGGAGTTAGACTTTGCAAGTTGGCCAAAAAGCACAGGAAAAGATGCTGGACATCATTAGCTACCAGGAAAATGTAAATCAAAACCACAGTGAAACACCACTTCGTACTTGGCTACAGTGGCTATCATCAAAAAGACAGAGTAACAAATGTTACCAATGACCCGAAGAAATTAGAACGCTCATATGCCACTGGTGGGAATGGGAAAGATTCAACTTTTTTGGAAAATAGTCTGGCAGATCTTAAACAGAGTTACCATGCATACCCAGTTTCATTCCTTCAAGTGTGAAAACACACATCTGTATAAAAACTTGCACATGAATGTTCATAGCAGCATTGAGAATGGTCAGAAAATAGAACCAACCCAAAATGTCTGTTAACTAATGAATGGATAAACAAAATCTGGTATATCCATTCAATGCAATATTATTGAGAAATAAAAAAGATAGAGTACCAATATTTGCCACAACATGGATGAGCCTTGAAAACACTGTAAGTGAAAGAAGCTAGCTACCAAAAATCATATATGACTCCAGCTACAAGAAAAGTGCGGAATAGGAAAATCCATAGAGACAGGAAATAGATTGATGTTTACCTAGGGCTAGGAGATTGGAGGGAGATGGGAAATGACTGTTAATAGGTAAGGGGTTTCTCTTTGGGGTGATGAAATGTATAAGAATAGATTATGGTGATGTATAACTCTGAGCATCTATTAGAAATTATCAAATTGTATACTTATAATGGGCTATTTGTATGGTATGTGAATTATGTTTTGATAAAGCTGACATTTACACATACATACACACACATGTACACACAGAGCTTTTGTAGCCTGTCTTTTGGAAAGAACTAAGTAAACCATAGATTTTTTTTTCCAGTGCAATTTATGAAAGCCAAGGTGAAATTACCAAAGACTTAAACTATGCCATTTAATTAAAATTAATTGTAACTGTTTTGGTAGGTGGGACAGAAAAGGATGTAAACTACAGATCTGTGACACTAACACTGACTGCCACCCAACACGTTTGTTGATGATATACCGTGAGACCCCACACATAACAGCCAGAATTTTGCTTTGTTCTCTCATAAACTTCTAGTTGCCTAACTAGGATAGAACTCCTTATTTTTCAAAGAAACAGACCCTCTTAAATATAGTTGTCTGAAAGGAAGGGGTTGTTATGGGGAACGGTCATATGGAAGGCTTCTACGGGGCTGACAGTATCCTAGTTCTTGAAATAGGAGGTGGGTCCTTGGCTTTTCTCATTAATTCATTAAGCCATGTAGTTCATGTTATGCATTATTCTATGTTTCATAATAAAAGGGTTTTAATTAGATGTAATCACTCTCCTTGAGACGTTCCCAGTGAAAGGAAATGTTGAATATAGTATTTTGTAATGTTTTAGTAATGAAAAGCACATTTTTACACTAGAATTTTGTTATAGTGAATAGATGAAACTTCCTTTGGATAACCCACTATAATCTGTTTGACCCTGAAGTTCTATGCCAATGAAGTTTTGTTTTCAGACTTTCTTGAGCTTTTATACAGTGTAGGCTTGGTTGATGGCAGGGTGTGTGAGCCGAAGTGGCCAGAGTTTTTGGATTGGATTTTATCCTTTTGAACAATTCAGAATGGTGATAATTTTTGCCCTTTTAGTGCAGAGCAGGTGCCGTGGGTCGACCAGAGGGACTTGAACAGTTTCTTCCAGCTAGAGTATGTGAAAGGAAGAAAGGTAGGGTTGGCATGTACAGAGGCATAGCCATCAGTAAATCACGCAGGTTCTCTATGGTCAGGGCATGGGAGAGGAGGGGGAGGAGATAGGAACAGGAGACCGAAGGGCCAGATGGCAATCGGTCTTAACATGTGGGCTGGGGGGGGGAGCGGAGGCGCTCCTGGGTGGCTCAGTTGGTTAAGCCACTGCCTTCGGCTCAGGTCATGATCCCAGAGTCCTGGGATTGAGCCCCACATCGGGCTTCCTGCTGGGCGGGAAGCCTCCTTCTCCCTCTCTCACTCCCCCTGCTTGTGTTCCCTCTCTGGCTGTGTTTCTCTCTGTCAAATAAATAAATAAAATCTTAAAAAAAAAAAAAAAGAAACGTGGTCTTGGAGTGATTCACAAGGAAGAGAGTCCAGCGGAAGGTGGGGAGGTGGGCAGGATGGGCAAGTGACACATGAGGGTCTTGAAGTAAGTGTGAAATTTTTGTAGTTATCAAAAGGGACATAGGAGTTTCTCCAAAGGCTATACGTAGAATTATGGTATGACCCATTGATTCTGCAACTAGGCATATGCCCACAAGATTGAAAGCAGGAACTCAAACAAATACATGTATGCCAGTGTTCCTAGCATCCAACATTTCTGTTACTCACAATCACCAAAGGTGGAAACAACCCAAGGGTCCCATCAACAGGTGAATGGATAAACAAAATATGGTATGTCCATACAGCAGAATACTAGCCATAAAAGGAGATGAAGTTCCGGTGCAGACTACAACATGGTGAATTTTGAAAACATTATGCTAAGTGAGGGAGGTCAGACACAAAAAAAGGACAAATACCCTATGATTCCACATACATGACATTTCTAGAGCAGGCAAATGCATGAAGACAGACTGTAGTCCCTGTCCTTGACAGACAGCAGATTGAAGAAGCTGGGGGTAGAAGGAGTTCTTGCCTAATGGGTAAAGGACTTCTTTTGGAAGTGATGAAAACATTTTGGAAATAGATAGTGGTGATGGTTGCACAACACTGAATATAATTAATGCCACTGAATCACACACTCGAAATGGTTGAAACTGCAAGTTTTGTGATATATATTTACCGCAATCAAAAAAAAGAAAAAAAAAAAAAAAGGAAAGGATAGGAGCACATGCTGGTGAAAGCACCCTGGGAAGTCCTTGGAGGAGTTTAAGCCAGGGGGCCGGTGTCACAGAGACCCTAGAAGCTGGAAGGAAGGTGGGGAGAGCCAGGAATAGCAAGCTGGGTGGGCAAGCCTCTGCGGAGAGGGGAGGACTGGAGCGGGGGGGGCGGGGGCTCGGAGCAGCGCCCAGAGGTGTGTGTCAGGAGTGTTAGGACACGTGAACAGCGTTGCATTGCATCTGTACCCCCCAGACAAGGGGATGGGATTTAAGTAAAGGAGAGATAGGATTCATTTCTTTAAGTGCTCATCGATGCTGCAAATCTATCTTATGGAAAAAAGCTCCCCCCTCCCACCATTCCACAAAATTAAACAAAGAGTAAGAAAGCCACTATGATAAATAGCTATCATAGTCTCATTGGTGAAAATATATCGTCCTCTTCTATTCAGACCCACCTTCTTTCATTTGTTCATTCATTCAGTCATCATCCAACAAATATGAGGATTCTTCTGTAAGAACAAAATAATGACAATGACTGCCACTTGCCATGTCCTCCCTTAAGTAGCAGACCCAGTCTTTACTTGTATTTTCTCATGAGACGTTTACTCAGGCCATATGAGAAGGAAGTAATCTTCCTCCTTTCACAGATCAGGAAGCCTGCTTCATGTGTCGGTGCTTGGACACCTTCCATCCATCTTTTACACCCTGTCTAGACCAATCTTCATAGCTAGACACACTCCTTTTACTTCCTGTAACGTACTCATCAACAATTCTTGATAATTTTACCTCTGTAATATCTCTGTAGTCCATATATTTACCTCCTTCCCCACTGCCTCTGTCTGACTGGTTCTGTCTCATTGTGTCTCCTGGGGACCAGGGACTCAGTCTCCCAGCTCATTTCCCAGTTTTCAGTGTTGCCCCCTTTGATGGGAGCCATGTCTGGACTTTGAGCACTCCCTCCCTCCATCTCAGCAGATGACCTTTCCTCTTGTTGAACAGGGAGAAGCACTCAGATGAGAATCCTCTCGCCAGCACCCCTGTATCCACACCCATCTTTCCTTCCTCACACTGTGACTCTGGTTTTGTCCAAGGCTGATCACGTGTACTCAGTGCCCGGGTCACATCCCCTTCCACCTCCTTAAAGGGTTTACCCTTCCAATGCTTGCCTCTGCTGGCTCCTCTTCACTGTCATTTGAACATGGCCAAGTCTCCTGCCTGAGAATACCCTCCATTGTTGTTTGGCCTCTTTGGGCTATTATCTGGTCTCTGACTTTGCCATGGTCAGGCTTCAAGCCCCACCCCACTAAGACTATCCTTGCCAGAGTCACCCATGACTTTCTCATCGCTGAATCCAAGAGAGATGCTTCTCAGTCCTTGACTCACCCAACTTCACTGACTTGACCCAACTTGGGCCTGCCTTTGGCTTCCATAACCCCATATTCTTCTGACCTCCTCTGCCCATCTCTTAAACACTGGTGCTCTCCAGGGCTGTCTGTGGCCCTCTTCTCTTCTCTGTTACACCTTCTCTGGGTTATCCCATCTGTTCTCAGTCACCGTCTCTGTACAATGCATAATAATCACCTGGAAGGTTTATTAAAACACTTTTATTTCTCTTCTCGTGGGGGGGGGGGAGCAGGAGAAGACTCCCCTGCTGAGCAGGGAGCGCAACGTGGGGCTTGATCCCTGGACCGTGAGACCATGACCTGAGCCAGAAGGCAGCTACTCAACCAACTGAGTCACCCAGGCGCCTCTTATGAGGTCCTTCTTAATCAGACTTCTCTTCCTCCTTCCGGCCTTACCAGTCCCCACCCATCAGCTGCGGACGCAGCTCCCAGGGGCTCTCTAGCCTACAGCCATTGCTGCTTCTTACCTCCATGCGTCGTCTCTGGGCTGTCACCTCTGCAAGAAAGCCTCGCTTTACCTGGCAAAGTCTTACTAGCCTCTGTGGTTCTCTATTAGAAATTTGGCTTCTTCAGGGAAAGTATTCTCTGACCTATTAAGTCTGGGTCAGGTGTTGTCTCTTTCTGTCTGCTTTTATAACCTCTCTATACTCCTCCTGTCATCTTTATTGTAGAACTTCTCAGTTGTACTATAATTGTTCATTTGCTTAATTGTTAGCAACCACCAGACTGTTCTGAGAAGGTAGCTATCGCACATGTCTTGGTCATCATTATATTCCCAGAGTAGCAGAGTACACTGTACATTGTATGTGCTCAGTAAATATTTCTTGAATGAACAAGTGAAGAAAGATTGGGGATGCTTTCAACTGACTTAAAAGACTACATTGGATCTGCTGCGTGGTTCATATAATGTCTTAAAATTACCAGGATGCTGTTATGTATTTAAATAGCATATATCATAGTTTTATGATTTTGTGATTTAATACTTTTATAGCTTCATTACTATTTTTTTCATAAGAAAATTATATTGTTTGCTCTTCTACTAAATGTAGTCACCATGCTAGGAAATGGGGACCAAATATGAGGAAGAGGGCTTTGCCCTCAAGGAGCTCACAGTCTGATGGAGGAATCTCATGCAGGGTCCTTAATTGCATTAGCTGTTTATTTGCTTGTAACCATTAAATTTTATTTTAATCCTAGTCAATCCTAGTACTTGTTAATACTTAATCCTTTATTCCTGTTAACATTTAGGTTGTCTGCATTACATCCTCATGAAAATAGTTAAAATAATTTTATTTGGATAGTCCTGAAAGGACTACTGAGTAAGAGTGTGCTAGGATTACATGTGGCACAATGAAGAATACCTAGCTCCTGAAAACATCTGTATCTGTCTGTCTTCTAGGAGAAACACTCACGTCTTCTCTTTATGTAAAATTTCCTTTCATTTTGTGAACTCTCAGGGTAGCAGGAGGCAGTCACCTGTGCCCCATACCCAGTGGCTTCACAGTGGTTCTCTGGTTCTACCTGAAGGCTGTGCGCACCTGCGCTGTGCACCGAGCTGCTGGTTTAAGGCTTATTATCCATTCCTCGTGTATACAGAAAAATGGACCGGTGTGTTTTCCAGGATTTTATAATCTTTCATCCACGAGTTGCCGAGAAAGGTGTTTGTTTGTTTTTAGTCCTCTTAATCACACAGCTGTCCACAACACATATTGTTGCATCTTAAAGCCAGACTAAGATGAGTTTTAGATGTAGTTCCTGGCATGTGGTACTTGTTCATTGCTCTTAAATAAAATGTGAGAGAGTGCCTTGGTGACTACTATGAAGAGGGTGAAATAATTCTTAGATGGCCTGTGTCGTGTTTGGCAAACCCCGCATTGCTCTTCCAGAACAGTGGTGAGAATGTTGTTGTGACAGCTCTTTCACCAAAAGGAGAAATCTTCACTAGAGATCTTGAGCTACCTGGAACTGCCCAAATAGCTTGTAGGCTTTCTTCCAGAATGCTACTTTGTAAAGAGATGTATTTGGCCCCATCTTCTCATAATTACTTAGAGGAGCCATGCGAGACAGTTAACCATAAGAGAATTAAGGAATTTGAAGGATCTTTGAAATTTCATCTTATTCAAGTTATTTTTTCAAAGCAAAATTCCCAAAGATTTCAAATAAGAACCTGTCTTTAAAAATACCACAGACAGGGGGCCTGGGTGACTCAGTGGGTTAAAGCTTCTGCCTTTGGCTCAGGTCATGATCCCAGGGCCCTGGGATGGAGGCCCGAATTGGGCTCTCTGTGCAGCAGGGAGCCTGCTCCCTCTCTCTCTCTGCCTGCCTCTCTGCCTACTTTTGATCTCTCTCTATATATCAAATAAATAAATAAAATCTTAAAAAATATACCACAGGGACGCCTGGGTGGCTCAGTTGGTTAAGCGACTGCCTTCGGCTCAGGTCATGATCCCAGAGACCCGGGATCAAGTCCCACATTGGGCTCCCTGCTCGGTGGGAGGCCTGCTTCTCCCTCTCTCACTCCCCCTGCTTGTGTTCCCTCTCTGGCTGTGTTTCTCTCTGTCAAATAAATAAAATCTTAAAAAGTAAAATAAAATAAAATAAAAATAAAAAAAATACCACAGACATGCAGATGAAGATTAAAGATCAAAGGTTATTTGAATTGTAGTGAAATAAGTTGACTCCCATTAGGTGGCCATCATTTTTTTAGAGTGAGTTAAATATTTAGTGAAGAAAACAATGAAGTTTTATGTTCCTTTTCAGAGGTATTTATTCAATGATGTGTGTAGCACTCAGTCTCTAATAGGATATTTCTCTCCAAGAGCTGTAAAATTTACTTTGATTGGAAATTGGGGTGCATTTTTTTTCCAGATGTTTAGACGTGATGGAAATCTTAGCCTCTGCAGTGCCCAGTAAGCTCCCACTCAGCTCCCTTTCATTCCAGTCTCTCGTAGGAGGCACTCATTCATTCCTGCATTCTGTGTGTATTTATGCCTTTAGCCAAAAGGCAAGTTGCAAAGGATTTAAAGACTTAAATAGATGTTACTGAATTGAATTGTAGAAAGCATTCCAGCTGGGAGTGCATGTGCAAAGGTTTGGTGGCAGTGAGGAAACAAGAAGGGATGGTCTGGAAGGTTAAACTGTGGGTGGTCTTATTCATCCTATTCGGAAGCTGGGAGGTCACTGGAAGAGCTAGAGCCTGGGAATGCCGCGTGCTGAGAGTATGTGTCAGAGAGACGGATCTGTTGCCCTTCTCCGGGAAGCTGGGAGAGATGACAGTGGAGTGGGGAGAGGCAGAACGACCTGATAGGAGGTTGAATTCGAGTTTCTAAAATTTTTAATTTTTGTATTAAAGTATAGTTGACGCACAGTGTTTCAGGTGTACAACATAGTGATTAGACAAGTTTATAGGTTATGCTGTGTTCACCATGAGAGTAGCTACCATGTGTCACAACACCATGCTGTTATTATAGTACCATTGACTATTGTCCCTATGCAGTTCCTTCTTTCTTGGTGACTTATTCTTCCATAACTAGAAGCCTATATCTCGCACTCCCCTTCACCCATTTTGCCCATCCCCCCACTCCCCTCCCCATCAGTTGTTCTGTGTATTTATGGGTCTGTTTCTGCTTTTTGCTTATTTATTCATTCGTTTTGTTTTTTTAGATTCCACATATAAATAAAATCATATGGCATTTGTCTTTGACTTAATTTCGCTTAGCATAATTCTCTCTAGGTCCATCCATGTCATCAGGAATGGCAAGGTATCATTTTTTTTATGGCTAATATTCCATTGTCTATATATGCCACTTCTTTATCCATTCATCTATGGATGGACACTTGAGTTGCTTCCGTATCTTGGGTTTCTTCCATATCTTGGTGAACAATGATGCTATTAACATAGGGGTACATATAGCTTTTCCAAATTAGTGTTTTTGTTTTCTTCGGGTAAATACCCTGTAGTGGAATTACTGGATTATATGGTATATCTACTTTTTTTTGAAGATTTATTTTATTTATTTTAGAAGGGTGGGTGGGGAGGGATAGAGGAGAAAAGAGAGTGAAACAGAAGCAGACTTCATGTTGCCCGACACCAGGTGTGATCTCACCACACTGAGATCAGACCTAAGCCAAAACCAAGAGTCGGATGCTTAACTGACTACACCACCCAGGCACCCCAGGTATTTCTGTTTTTAATTTTTTGAGGAACCCCCATACTGTTTTCCACTGTGGCTGCACCAGTTTGCATTCTTTTTTTTTTTTTTTTTTTTTAATTTTGACAGAGAGAGGGATCACAAGTAGGCAGAGAGGCAGGCAGAGAGAGAGGAGGAAGCAGGCTCCCTGTTGAGCAGAGAGTCTGATGCGGGCCTGGATCCCAGGACCTTGAGATCACAACCTGAGCCAAAAGCAGAGGCTTTAACCTACTGAGCCACCCAGGCGCCCACCAGTTTGCATTCTTACATACAGTGCATGAGGGTTCCTTCTTCTCCATATTCTCGCCAACAATTGTTGTTTTGTGTTGTTGTGTGTTTTTTTTATGTTTTTGTTTTTGGTTTTTTTTGGTTCTAGACATTCTGACAGGTGTAAGGGGATATCTCATTGTGGTTTTGATTTGTATCTCCTTGATGATGAGTGATGTTGGATATCTTTTCATGTGTCTGTCGGCCATCTATAGGTCTATAGTGGAAAAATGTCTATTCAGGTCCTCTAGACAGAGGATTTTACTTGGATTATTTGTTTTTTTCTGGTGTTGAGTTGTTTGTTGAATTTGAGTTTTGATTTTGTGAATTTAAGAAAGATTGTGCAAGAGACACTACAACAGCGAAGATTCATGAACTTGGGCACCAACTTGGAAAGAAGGAAGAGTGGCCATGACTTAGGTTTTAGTGATGATGACTTAGGATAGCAGGAAGAATGAATCACACAAGCAACAGAAGCAGGGAATGAGAAGAGGGGGACTTTGTATTTTTCAGAAGGTGATAGTTTGGCTTGGAGCAAATTGATCCTGAGGCTAAAGTAGACTGTGTAGGGAGAAAAAGCTGAACAGACAGCTGTAAATATGGACCTGGAATTCTTACACGGTTGGAGACACAGATCTGCAGTCATTTAAATGGTAGATGAATCTCCCAAGAGTGAGCCCATTTAAAGATAGAAGCATAGGGGACCAAGGACAGAGCCTCAGGGACACACCCACACTCTAGGGATGGTACATTTTATATATAATGTTTACTAAAAATGGTAACTGAGTCATTTAAGCAAATTGTATATTTTTTTCATATTTCCAAAAAAAGTAAAACCACATGTATATTTTTCATATGTTTTGTATATTTCCAAAAAAGCAAAACCACAGAGCTTTCATTTTTATATCTTGCTCCTGCCTTGAGTTTTTATTATCATTTTTATCTGTTCACTTTGGCTTCATTTTAATGAAGAAATTGGTTTCCAGTTCAGACCAATTTGTCATCGGGATTTTTATACTTTAGTGTTGGTGATGAGTAATACCACTGATGGATGAGAGATTATTTAGCTTTACTTAATCTCAAATCCCCTGGCATTAAGGAAATTATATTCCAGGATACTGAAAGTATATTGTAAATAAGATTTTTGGACAGCTACAGAAACGACCTTGAGAAATAATGAGAATTAACAAAATTGTGATTTATTTTTTCCCAAATGGACAAAAGACAGATTCTATATACTACTTCAGACTGGTGAATGTAATGTCCACCTTGGCACATTTTCAGACTATTTGAAGAATTAAGAAAGTTTTCAGGGACACCTGGGTGGGCTCAGTCAGTTGAGCATCTGACTCTTGATTTTAGCTTGGGTGGTGATCTCAGGGTCACGAGACTGAGCCCTGCATCAGGTTCCACACTCAGTGGGGAATCTGCTTGAGATTTTTTTTTTCCTCTCTCTCAAATAAATAAATCTTTTTAAAAAAGGATTATGAAAAATTTCAAGCATGCATATGGGAGCCCAGTGAAGAGGGCATCTCATAGAGATTTGCTATGAACAGATTATGTCAGACCTCAGATGTTTCTTTCGCAGGATTTCTAGATTGAAGATAAGAGTTTATATCTATAAGCTATCATGATTGTCACATGGAGAAATGGAAGCTAGGGGCAAGGAATTAGTCAAATGACGACATCAGCAGCTTGGACAGAACATCCAAGTTAGGGCCTACATATGCAGGACTTTCTTCTTCAACCTTTTTTTTTTTTTCTTTAAACATTTTATTTGTTTATTTGAGAAAGAGAGAGCATGAACAGCGGGAGAGGCAGAGGAGAAGCAGACTCCCCACTGAGCAGGGAGCTCAACTTGGGGCTCAATCCCAAGACCCAAAGGTTACAAACGAAGCTGAAGACAGATGCTTAACCAACTGAGCCACCGAGGTATCCCTCTTCTTCGACTTTTTAGTCAGTATTTGACATGGAAATGCTGCATAAGGCAGTTCAGTGATGGCTAGAGGATCAGAATCCAGTTTCTCAACAGGCTAAAGAGCTGAATTTAGCATGATGAGATTTCACAGGAATCTCTTGTTCACTTACCACACTTGGATCCCAGAAGGTGTTCATAATTCTCTTTTCTCGTTCCCTACCCCCTTTATGTAACTTTTGGCAAAGCGAACGATTCTCTGTTTTATTAGCACCAGAAGCTTAATTCTATCAGAGCCCTTTTCACCTTGCGCTGTTCTTGTTTACTGGTCACTTTCCCCCTCAACAGTGTGACCTGTGTGAGGACAGGAACTGTTATGTGGTATTTCCTACACATCAGATGCTTGCTTGAATATGTAAACTAGAACTCAGTGACAGCGCTTTGAAAAAGCCTTAGTAACTTCCCTCAGGGTCAACAACGTAATGCAATTGACAGGTTATACTTGGTCAGGCTCTTACCGGATCTGGATGTTGATGGTTATGGATTAGCTGTATCCACTAGGTGATCCTTTCTACTAATGTTCACTAGTGAATGACCTGAAATGAAAAGCCAACAAAATGACGAGCTGGCAAGGATCTTAGGGATTATTGAGTTTATCTAAATTATACAGATGAAGAAGTGAGAATGAGTGACTTGGCTAGCCTACCACAGCTCATGGGACTAGAGGAGGCTTTGGAACTCTTGACTTGATTTCCCTCTCAAGAGGAGTAGTTTTATAGCTCATATTTGTAGGAGAAAGTATTTTTGGCCATTATCTTGGACATATTTTAAAGTTTCATCAGTTAGTGATTATGCATAATTATGATTCAGATAAATTGTCCATAAAAGTGGGTAAAGTTACTTCAAGCTTACATTTCTTTTAATGATAAGGAATGTAATGGTTGCCACCTGTTTGTTGTCTCCCAAAGTTTTAAGGTTGTCTCATTTCAGTTAACTTTTCTTAAGTCTTTAACACATGAAGTATATTTATGTATTATTTTTAATGTTAGAGTATCTTTTCTTGGAAATCTCATTTTAGTATGAGATGTTCTTGGGAGGGGGTGGGAGCCCTGTGGACAACGGGGGCAGGCAGACTGCTGAGATTTGTTACTTGTTTTCTCATGTGGCAGCTGCTTACTCCTCAAGGCATCTTAAAGAAGCCTTTCTTGCCTTCGGAGACTCTCTGTTTGTTTTATGTGTTCAACTTTCTAATAAAAATCAATATACCCAAATTGTTTAAAAAAATATCATGCAGGTAGGTTTACAGTGAAAAGCATTAGTTGTGTAATTACTTCGACCATCTGTAGAAAGAACCCCCTTTACATCTTTTAATTGTTTCTTTGGTGTGCTTGTCTCCATACTGCTGAGGAATATATTTTTATGTTTTAGATGTTAACGCATCTCATCATTCGAAAGGTGGTTCATTTGATGTGGTTCAAAAATGAAAGTTTGGAAATGTACATAGTGAAAATCTCCTCACCACCTTGGTCCTATCCTTAGAATTGCCACAGTGAGAGAAATGAGAAAAAATCAGTTAATTCTTGTCACCTCTAGAAAAACTTGATATATAAACAAATACAAAACTATACCTTTCCTTTTTATATAAATTTGTACTGTTCTTACTTGTTTATTTTTAGGCTCTGTTTATTGACTTGCCGCTATGGTAAGTATATTCACCTGTCCTCATGTAGCTCACCTAACTCCTGTCTTCCAGAACAGTTCTGTCACTGCCCCTGATTCCTGGGTGTTAAGTCCTGAACTTTAAGCAGTCAGCTGACACTTTGCACTTTTTGTCATGCCAGCTTTGGATGGTGGTTCTTGATTCTCTGCTCTGTGAATTGGGGGTCCGTGGCATCCCCTTGTCTTGTTTTCTCTTTACCATCTGGCCTTTCCTTTCATATTCTTATCAGTGAGGTTAACACCTAACATTCTTTTTTTAAACCCATAATCACATCTCCCGGGAGTTCTTTCTAGCTTCAGTCCTTAAAGTTGAAAATCAAGACAAAGTTTCTGCATTATGATGACCAAGTATGTATTGTTCACTGAGGAGCCCTGTTGAGTGCTGAGATTATCTATCCTTTCCTACATACATTTCTTAAAGCATGTTGGCGTTCGCTTTGCATTGTCTTCCTTTATCGTTGCATCGTCTGCCTTTATCACCGTGTTAAGCTTATCCCATGTGTCCTGGCCCCCACAGTAGCCAGGGGTCCCGAGGAACCCCTTCTCTGAGGAGGGATCCCTGATTCCCTCTGCTGCTGCTTCATGGGGTTGACGGACCCCAGATGGGCTGCACACCTGTCCCACAAGATGACCCTTCCTTTCTCTTCTTGGATGAATCCAGATTTTGCAACTTCATACTCTTTTTGTTCTTATTTGTTTACTTCTTTTAGCTTCTTTTGATACATTGTCAAATAATTTCCTCAGGAAGGGTGAGTGAAAGGTAAACTTTCTGCATTGTCGGTTAGCTCATGCATTTCTAATGACGTCAGTTTTCTGCCCATGTGTGCCTGGTAATGCCACTCAGCATTACGTGGGTTACGGAATTGACCAGCTAGGATGTCTAGACTGAAAATGATTTATTCTCCATCAATACCCAGAAGGCATTTCTCATTGTCTTTTAGCCTCCACGATTTTCATAAGAAGTCTGATGCCAGTCTGATTTTTCATTCTGCAGAAGTGTCATTTTTTCCCCCTCAGGAAACTTCTGGAATCTTCTCTTCATCCTTGTTCTGAACATTCTAACACAACATAGCAAGTGTGGACCTTCAGAATTCATTTCCCATGCTTACTTGATGGGCATGTCAATGAGAAGACTCATATCCAGGGCGCCTGGGTAGCTTAGTTGTTAAGCCTCTGCCTTTGGCTCAGGTCATGATCCCAGCGTCCTGGGATTGAGCCCCGCATCGGGCTTCCTGCTGAGCCAGGAGCCTGCTTCTCCGTCTCCAGCTCTCTGTGCTTGTGTTCCCTCTCTTGATATCTCTCTCTGTCAAAGAAGTAAATAAAATTTAAATAAATAAAGTGGATTTGTAAGAAAAAAGAAAACTTATTTCCCTCATTTTTGGGAAATCCTCTTGTATTGAGGATTATTAGGTCCAGAAACATGAACATTTACTTTTATTTTTTTTAAGACTTATTTATGAGACAGAGGGAGAGCCCAAGCATGAGAGGGAGGCACAGAGGGAAAAGGAGAGAGAATCTCAAGCAGATTCTTTGCTGAGCACAGAGCCCGACATGGGGCTGGATCCCACAGCTCTGAGATCACGACCTGAGCCAAAATCAAGAGTCAGATGCTCATCGGACTGTGCCACCAGGCACCCCCCAAAACCTGAACACTTAGCCCTCAGAGATAGGATGGTGGAGAAGAAAAGGCAGTCTAGTCTGTGATTCTTCATTAGTCCTCACTAACATCAGCCCAGCATCTCAATCTCATGCTCTTCCTCCAGGGTGTCTGGCAGTCCTGTACCCAGTGTCTGTCTGGGTGTCTGCAGGGCAGCTCAGCACCTTCCTAGACTGTGGGTACCCCAAAAGTGCATTTTCTGCAGGACTTCCTTTGCATTGCTTCTTTAGGCACCATTTTCTACCGCTTTTGCAGAGATCTGTTACAGTCCTTGTTTGTTGATGGTGCCCCCCCCCACACCATTCTCCATTCCTGTGCTTTCATGTTCCTGCTATCCCTTTATTTTAAGTTTAAGGAATATTATAATATTCCTTTACAATAACAGAGAGATGAGTGGCAGGTGATATAAACTTGTGTCTTCTGTCATCCCAAAGATAGAAGGGCTCAGATGTGGAGTTGGAGCTCAACCTCACAGGGCTGTCCTGTAGCTAGCTCTGCCTCAGTCCCTAAAGTTAGGGACCTCATCTTACTCATTTTTTTGTATAGCCTGGGGCTTGGTGCATGTAGTCAACCCTGCATAAATGTCTGCTGAACTATAACAGGTGTGAAAACTAAATTGTTCTATTCAGGAATGATGAAGTGAACTCTTTATGTTCAACTTTGGGCAGACTTTTAATAGAACGAATAGTTAATTGTGCCTCACCCCCAACTCCTAGACTCCTTAAGTGTTAAAAAAGATGTATGAAAAATAATGAGATTTTATGGTGAATTTGATACCCACCCGCCTAATTTTGGATTAAAAGAGTTGCTGGCTTTAGTGATTTCATTTTCCACATCATAACTGAGAAATAGCTCCTCTAAGTACACTGCTTTTAATTGCCTAGTTCTTCCTTGCAATTAGAAAGCTGCTAGAACTTGACACTCCATTTTGATGTGAGCTAAGCTAAATTTTAACTAACGTAGGGACCTTGTGGTGGCATAAACTAATGTTTACAACAGCCTTTTATAAACTGTAAAGTGCTATACACGTTTGAGTTTTTGTTGATATTATAATGTGAGAAGTGCCAGAATTATTTTTTTAGCTGTGCTATTTTGAGCAAGGATGAAGGCACTATTTAGCATGCTTCTGACATCTATTTTGTGCTTTAAATGGTGAAGGGATGATTTTGTAATATGCGGTGCTGAACTGGAAGTAGCAATGGTGGAGATGGAACGACTCTGCATGGTGTATGATTATTTTCTAATTTATTCGGCTAGTGTAGACCTATCTTAGGGAGATGCAGAGGACTGAGCTGCCATGAAGATCTTTGGACATCTTTCAAATATAAAATGTTATATGGTTCCAGAGGCAAAAATCTCCTGACCCCTGTCTGCTTCTCTTTGGCTAGTTCTCTTGATGTAATCAATTAGCTGGGCCTTGCTGAGTGGGAGCGTGCTGGAGTCCGACTGCCAGAGGGGCTCGGCCACTGAGTCATTCCCGAATGTGAGAACTGAGCTTTCTTTGTGCAAATCAAGATTCTTGGTGGCATTTGTACTTGACAACCTACCTATTCTCTTCCTAAGTTTGTCCACTCTTTTGACAGTAAAAAAAAAAAAAAAAGAAGGTCATTGTACACTGAATCAATTTGGTAGACAAAAAGGGAATATAATTAATTAAAATCTTGCATAGTTTTAAGAAGTGGGCACATAATGTTCTACTTTTCCCTGAATACTATGTTAAATATAATTTTTAAACTCTGTGCTTTTTTTTTCTTTTTAATGTAGTAAGAACACTTAACATGAGACCCACTTTCTTAAATCTTTAAGTGTAAGCTGTAGTCTGTTTACAACAGGCACAGTGTTGTACAGCAGAGCTCTGGAATTTACTCATCTTGCATAACTGTAACTTAACACGTGACATTTTTAACAGCGTTAAAGTATTTGTAACATTGATACACAGTAACATACTTAACCTTTCATTGTTAGGAATTGGTGTGTTCCTAATTGTTTATCATCATGAACTGTACTGATAGAGGCATCCTCATACAAAAGACTATTATGCTTTTGGTTTATTGTCTTAGCATATATCCTTAATGCAGGATTATCAGGTTTTATGTTTTTTACCTCTTCTTTATGGAGACATTTTGGTTTCCGGAAAGACAGGACCATGCAGTTCTTTTCTTTTGTATTCTGCACTGGGGAGGCCGACATTTTCTCCTGTAATGATTTCTCATTTCTCTTTGTTTTGGAAGGGAGAGCTCATAGTTCTGTACTTTTAGATGAATTTGTTAATTGTATGGAAAGAGTTTGAATGTGGGAGATGAGTGTCTTAGTGATTTGATGATATACAGGGGAATTGTGAAAAACACACCATAATCAAGCTAATTAGCATATGCACCACCTCATTGGTCACGTTTTTTGTTTTTTGGTTTTTGGTTTTTTTGATGGTGGTGAGAACACTTAGGATCTACCTTCTTAGCAAATTTCAGTTACACAGTATCTTTTAAGGACACACTGCTTTTAAGGACAGCCCTGCTCCTCACGCAATGTGTTTCTAAAGTAGATTCTTCCAGCCAAGTTGCAGGCATTGCTGGTAAGGGTAACAGAGATCCAATTTTTAGCAGCAAACCCTATGGTAAGGACTAGTTTATCAGACTAATTTCCAATCCTAAAAGCTAGCTGAGGGCATCCTGTCTCAAGAACCAGACACAGGACAGGCTCTGCAGGGGTGCGAGTGGGCACAGAGGCTTGGGTTGGATATCAGAACCAGAGGTTGGGAGCGGCAACTAGGCAAATTACACACCTTTTTTGGTCTCCTCCTGTTTTTGCAGAAGTTAATCAGAAAAGAAAGGGTAATTACCGAATTGGGCTATGGGTAGTAAAGAAAAATGGCTCAGTTGCGGAAATGATTTTTTTGAGGAAATAGCTATTCAGAATTAAAAGGCTACTTTATTTCCACCAAAGTCAAACATGAAAACCAGTGATAATTAAAGTGAAGGAACATTAATTAATTGCATAATGTATTAATTCATGACAAGAATAGATTTATAGGTGTTGTCATGTCTTCTTGGTTTTTAGGGGGTAAATTTTCAAAAGAGAGGTTAATGAGACCATGTAAAATGGTCATAAGAAGACTGGTTTTACATTCTTTGATAAAATTGCTGTGGAATGTTGCCCGTTATTTCCAATTGTCCTTCTATAAAGAGCCAAGTGATGAAGTCATCAGAGTTCAGGCATAGGAAAGAGTTGATTTTTTTCCCTGAAAAATATGATTTATTTTATTAGATAATAAGATATATGTAAACATATATAAGGCTCTCCCTTTCTCTCTCTTTCTTTGTAGCTGGAAGATAAATGGCAAATAAATGAATGAGTCCAAAGGGAGTTAAGACATAAAGGAATTATTTAGGGCTGCTCATTCCTGGAATGTCTCTCATAAGAACCACAATTAAATTAAGTAATGAAGAAGTTATCCCATCAAAGATTATTTTCACGTCTAAAGCAGTATATTTTGGTTGTAGCTAATTGATGGTTCAGTTTTAAACAGTATAGCTTTGTGGCTATTTGGTTCTATTCTTATGAAGACTTAAACAATTACTCTTTTCACGTGATGACCCTGCTCCTTCTACATTCTTTACAATGTTTTCACTAAGAGGTGGGTGGGCCTGTCTAACCTTAGCCTGCATGTCACAGAGAAGGAAGGGCCAGTTTTGGGTGCTCAGCAGAGAGCAGAGCTGGGCTCAGATTTCCTCCTCAAGCCCCAGAGTCCTCAAATGCTAAGGGCTCAATAAGGAGTTTGAGGCTTAGGGAGGACACATGCTTGCATCAATGTACACAGTTCATTAATGGCACGGCGATTCAGTATCTGACTTGCCATCCGATTCAACACCCAGGCTCTCTTCATCCTGCCATGTGATGGTCTCCTCATGAAAGAGGGTGAAATTGCAAGGTCATATCTCCTGCGCCTTGGTTCATCCCATGAGACACGTCTCTGTAGGACCAGAAGCTGACATGAGGGGTGTCTGATGAGGAGGCCTGGAGGTGATTCGACTTCTTTAAGGATGGATGGGAGAGAAAGGGGGACTCCTACTCGTTCATCTAATTTTTATTTTCTTCTATTATTGATTTAATAGCATAAATATTTAAACTTTATGCTCTACTAATGAATTGTGGTGAATCCCAGTTAGGAAGAAAGGGAAAAAAAAATCCCAGATATAAAGGTAGTGCCGGCTCTCTAGTTCTCTGAATATTTGTTCCACCTCCCTCCACAACCCGGGCTTCTGGACCTCCTTTCCACTGCCATTTAGAGCACAGGTGTTTCCTACTGTCCACACGTTTCTCTACATTAAGGCACTTTCATTTTCTCCCAGTTTTAAGTTACCATATTTTAGCCAAAAGCTCAAACAAATATCTACTCTCTCCTTACGGGTGATTCTGAGTTCCTTTCATGCACATATAATAGGCGTGCCCTGGTCTATTTTTTACTTTCTCCTGGAGAACTTCCCTTTTCTGAGGGGCAATGGTGCATTGCTTAGAAGGCCTTTGAATATTTGGAGTCTGCCAAATAAATCACCGTCTTAAAAGCCCAGCTAAACAGGTTTCTCTACTCCTCAACAATACCTAACATCATGATTTCATTCTTAGCGAGCTGAGCCAAGAATTAAAACAAAAATAAACTCCCTTCGTTTTAGGTCCTCATTGAACTACAGATTAAATCCCACACCCTCTGGTACTTCTTTCAAAAGGTACATTTTGGCTAAACCGTCAGGTTGGTATGAAACAGATATTCAAAGTAGAGGCAGGGATTAAAACATATATGGTGTGATTAATTGGCCTCTTCCTCTGCTATTTTATGGAATATCTAGTATGTTGTGCTAGCAATTGTACTAAAAAAGATCTATTGAAGTCCTTATCTCTTCCAAGTGAAAAATGTATGACTACAAATAAAAATAAGGTCTCTTCATTTTGAGGCTAATGGTCATTTTTGTGGTAACTTTTATTTCATAACGTTCAAAAGGAAAATGGTGCCACCAAAAATGTAACAGTGAAGTTTAAAACAGATCACATTTTCTGGAATATTTACAAGATCTATGCATTATACATTTTAGAGAATCCTAAAAAAAAACGAAGTAAAATATTCTTGCTTATTTCCTTTTTTCTTTTTTAACTCTCTGGGTATTCATCTTTAAATTACTGAGACTTTGAGTTGGTTTGCATTTCATGTTTGGCAGGAGAGTTTGGGTTTTTTTTTTTCATAAAAAAATTAGAAGAAGGTGGGTAATGCAGATAACCCCAATTAAGAGGAAACTAGGTCCCATATGGATATTGTCTGATTCATTATAAATTACAGCTTTAGAATTTAGAAAATTGTGTTATAAATCATGATGTCATTTCCAGGTAATCACATTCCAGGCAATGTTTCCCTTGAGAGAGTGTCCCTGTCAGTGGCAGCTGTGTCACCGGCAAGATGGGGGACAGCACAGGGGAGGTGGGGGGTGCAGAACTATAGTATGCACCATGTGTTTATTGTGTACTTTTTACCTTCTTCATTATTGCCCACTGTAAGAAGTAAAGGTAGTTTATTTAAATTAAAACACCAACATATGAATAAAGTTCATTTAAATTAAAACATCATTTATCACTATGGCAGTTAATACACTTTCTATTATAAATTATTTTCAAATGACTGAAGACTCAGGTAAATAGGAAAACTTGTGGCATGGATGCCGACCTGATACCCTGCCACATCTAAATAGCGGTGTGGCCTTCTCTGTAAACTAAACTTAAAAAAAAACAAAAAACAAAAAACAACTTAATATCAAATATCACTATTTGTGCATTCTCTTCTTTATTCATTCAGTAAGAATCGTGGTGTCCCTAGTACAGACCAGGCACTCTGCCAGGTGCCGGAGATAAAGTAGAGAGTAAACAAGAAACATTTCTTGATCTCTTGAGCTTACTTACAGTTTTGTGGGAGAACTCGGTATTAATGACACATTTGTCTTTGTGTAAGCGATAGCAAGCCTGTCTAGGCTGTGGAGCTATGTAGTGAAATTGGAATAATATTGTCTCCCGTCTCGGGCTCTGCACAGAGCGAGCACAGCGAATGGTCATAGGACTCTTGGAAGGGTTGCTGGTATTACCATCACGTCATCCCTCACCAAAACCTGGGGGGGCGGGCGGGGGGGGGGGTGTCGGACAGTGCAGATAACTCACTGCAGGCTGTATGATGAGGTAAGAAAATGTGGTGAATTCAGGTTTGGGAGGTTTAAGGCATGACTGCATGAATTAAAATGCAGTCTTCCCACACCAGAGTTGTCATCTCCTAGGTGTTAGAGTGGGTGTTACCTTGATGGATCTTGGAGTGTTGCCCGGCAGTGCTCTGTTCCTGGAAGGTTGATGGGTCCAAGTTGCTGCAAGAAGGTTGTGTTCAAGTGGTTACCTTTCAAAAACTGCTTTTATTTTAAGCTCTTAGCTATTTGGGGGCCAACCCTATAGAATTCCATATGCATATGTACCAAGTCCCTACATGTGTATACAAATGCACATAGACGCATGTTTTTAATTGTGTATATGTCTATGTCTGTGTGCTTGCTTGTGTATATGTGTATCGTTGTGCCTTCTCCCTAGGATCTAGATACTTAGCTTATAATTATAGGAAAGATGGAATCTTCCAGGCCTGCAACCAGAAGGTGAAGAAGAGGCAGGCTGCCCTAAATCCAAAAACAGAAATTTTGTAAAGAGGTCATGTAGAGGTGAGAGAGTTTGTGAGTCCTCTGGTTGCTTTTTACAGTTAACAGTTCTATCTGTGTGCATGTAGCCATGCATGCCTGCACATTCTTGATGTGACAAGGTGATGGGAGGAAACAGTGCCCTAGATGTTCTCCTAGGTCTGCAGTGATAACCCCATACCAACACTCTGGCCAGTAAGCATGTGGACTTTTGGCTGATGAATAGCAGTGTTTCCGGAGCACAGACAAGGTCCTGGGAATGTTTGCCCATACAGAGAAGTACTGTACACAAGGGAATGGAATTATCTGCTCAAGTGACATGGGATGGCAGGTGTAGATTTCAGCCATGTTTCTCTTACTAATAATAGTCATGTTTTGGGGCGTTTAAGTATGTGCCAATAACTGAGCAAAGTGTCTTACATCTATTATCTCATGTCATTCTTAAGACAAGCCTCTGAGGTAGGTCTAGTTGTGCCCATGTCATAGATGGGCATGATCCAAGGTGATGTATCCAGTAAATAGCACAGCTAGGCCCTGAACTTGGGTCTGATTGTGAAGTCTGTTCTCTGAAGCAGATACTCTGTTGTCCACATTTGTTCTCTCGTCGTGGAAGCTGCACAAATACCCACTTACTTGTCACATTTGCTGTTACAGCCCCACAGGCTGCCAGGGTTGCCCAGCCCTCGTTTAGGTGTATTAGTACTCTTAGGTTGCAAGTGACAGAGACAAAACTCACACCACCATAAGCATAACCCACTGGCTTTTTCATGGGCTTATATAAATACAAGTCCAGTGGTAAGGTACAGCTCTTAAGCCATGGCCGGACACAGGTAGACCCCCTCTCTTCTGCTGTCTCTTGGCTGTGCTTCCCTCTGTGTTGGCGTCTTTCCCAGGCAGACTCTCCATGGGGAGGCAATTAGAGCAACCAGTAGCTCTAGACTACCGAGCTTAGAAATGAGAGTTTGTCTCCTCCAATTGTCCTAACAAAAGCCCTAGGGGTGACTCTAATTGGCTTGGTTTTGGGTCAAATGCCTGTTTCTGAGACAGTTACTAGGCTAGAGAGATGGCGTTCCTAACTCTGGGGCTTGGGAGTTGGAGGGTCAGCCTCCCTCAGACCCCATGAATTGATAATGGGGTTGTTCCCTCAGACGTAGTGGGCCAGCAAAAACTTATGTTCATTGCTGAATGTATTTAGTAAATGTTTGTGAAAGAAATGAATGCATGAAGGAATGAACTTTACCTGCTTTGTTGTCGGAAAAAATTTTAGAAGGTACAAGAGTATGTAAAAATAAGATGTCACGAATTGGGAATGGTAGTAAGCCCCGCGGTACAAGTGTGTTTAATGAATATAGGAATGAACGTCTACCTGTGAGGGAAGGTGTAGTCTAGATGCATTTGAGAGGAAGACAGTTAAGTATGTTCCCCTTCTTGGAGTCAGGAATGTTCGAAGGGGCTTTTGTCAAGTCATTTCTGTTTCACTTTCTGCTGTGCCCCTCAGAGACTAAGGAAGTGCAGGGATAATGGAGGGAGAGGAAGGTAAGTAAGGAGGGAATTGCATTTCCCAAGTTGTCTTCCAGCCCAGTCCCAGTGGCAGAGGGAGTAGTAAACTTAGGTGCCTTGAGGGCTTCTAAGACTGGAGAGCCAAGTGGGATGTCTTTGAGGTCCTGTGTTTGATCTTAAAGCTTTATGCAAATTTTGGAACCATATGATATTTATAAGAGCCTTTTAACAATAAATTAATATTTAAACTCAATTTTATCTTGAGAAGAAAACAAAACAAAAAATATTTCTTGCTGGTCATAGTTAAGTGGAAAGATACAATATAATCGAATCCTACCAGTTTTGGAGAATTGGGTTGTTTGTGGAGAGTTGATGTCACAAATCAGTTTCAGTTTCAGGCCTTTCCTCTTGTCTTGGTTTCTGATCCCAGATCCATATAAATAGAAGCTTCATGATCACAAAGGAGAGACATTTAAAATACTGCCACAGGGGGTGGTGGGAGGCAGTGTTGAGAACACATCTCTTCTTGTTAAAGGAGTAAGTTGTTATTCAGATACTTGTCTGATAAGAAGTTCTCTTTTTCCTCTCTCTCTCTGTCTCTCTTTTTCTCTCCGTCTTAGGGACACATGGTCAAAGGACTGTCAATGTCAAAAGGTTATTGGTAATCATATATTTTTTCTTTTTTGTAATCATATTTTAAATTTCATCACAGATGTTTTCAATTTCATCACATGTAAATCAACTAAGTGATCCAAATAATTCTTTTTTTTTTTTTTTAAGATTTTATTTATTTATTTGACAGAGAGAAACACAGCCAGAGAGGGAACACAAGCAGGGGGAGTGAGAGAGGGAGAAGCAGGCTTCCCAAGCAGGGAGCCAGATGTGGAGCTCAATCCTGGGACTCCGGGATCATGACCAGAACCGAAGGCAGACCTTAAGGACTGAGCTACCCAGGTGCCCCAGTCCAAATAATTCATAGTCCCCATGATTTGTACTTTCAGTCCAGCTTCATGCTTCATTTATTTTTGCTGCTGCCCTGTCTTATGTGGCAAAAGCTTTGTTGTTCTTTTTTAAATTTCAGTTGTTGCTGAAGTTTGAGTCTCTTACATTTGTCAACTCTGGGAGCCACTGTATGTTAAGGTGAAGAGTGAGTTCATTCAACTTACCCAGATTTTTTTATGAGTATAGGTTTTTTTTCATATAAGGAAAAACAAGAATTAGAACCCAGGTTCAAAAATCCTGTTGAGTGCCTTCCTGCTCAGCCAACATAGAAGTCACTTACCTGTGCATTTCAGGTTTGCTGTCAAAGTAGTCAAGTCACAAATGCACATATGACAAATAATGTTAACTGTCCCTTTGAATACTCTGAGCTCATTAGGTGTCATTCATTGAGCAAGAGTAGTGACATGTGACTGGTATTGATAGAAAGTTTTTCTTTTCATAAATTTGTCCAAATCTGCTTATATGTTGATACATATCAGTATCAGCCTTCGTAAAAACTGCTACGTCTCATTTAAGATTTCTTCATCTGATGGTTAACCTCAGGAATGTTAAAGATAAGACCTCCCCATTGTAAATACACCAAGGAATAAGATGACCAAAACTCACTGAGGATGCTTTCTTCCAACCCTGAGAGAAACAATGTAACAAATTTTAATATCTATTTTAAAATTGTTTTTTCTCTTTTTAACATTTTAACATTCTCTGTCTTTTCCTTTTTTCTTTTGCTTATGCACATGCATGCATGCCTTTCTTTTTTTCTTCTAAAATGAGGATCATTTGAGAATTGTAGGTTCAGAATTTTCACATGCAATTTTGAAGGCATTATTTCTTTGTTCTTAGGCTTTCAGTATTGATGTCAACAAGTCCAGTGGCATTCTGTTTTCTGCTCATTTGTATGATCCCACTTTTCCATTTTAAGTGAGTTTTAATGTCTTGTTTCTATTTCCAGGGTTCTGAAATTCCACAGTTCTGTGGCTTACTATAGATTCTTTGCATTTACTGTGTTAAACTCTCAGGCCCTTTATGGTCTGAGACTCAAGACTTCTATTTTGTGAAATTTTCTTGTGCTAACTCTTGGATAATTTTTTTTTTCTTTCTGTCTGTGTCAGTCTTTCTCTGTATTTTTTTTTTTTTTAATTCTTGTTATTCAGATTTGGAGCCTTTTAGATAGAGCCTCTGATTTTCTTCTTTTTTAAAAAAATTGTTTATATTTCTGTTATTCTATTCTACATTCAAAGAGATTTCTTCCAACTCCACTACTGATTTGTCTCAATTTTTGCTATCATATTTTTTTTAACTCTAAGAGCTCTTGTTTGATGTTGCCCCCCACCCCATTCTTACTTTATGAATTTGCTATCCTTTCTTATTTCTAGGGGTTCTAATTATTGTTCCTTTTCTATTTGGTTCTGCTCCCTACATGGTCTCCATTTATCAGACATCTTTTCTTCTGTTAGTGGGCTTGGTTTGTCTCTTTCATGTTAGAGGCTTCTTCACATTCCCAGTGATCCTTGGCCATCCATTCAGAATCATACGAGGTACTAAAAGCTGTGAGATGTGAATGGCTGTGGGTGCTGAGCTTCACCATAGGGGATATGAGTTGCCAGCATGATTTAGATGAAAAGTCTGTAGAAAAAATCTGAGTGGTTCAGTTTCTACCAAGTCTAGCCTGAAATCCTCTGTGGGGGAGGAGGGGTTGCTTAACTGAAATGTTGGGAGTAGGGGTTGCTTAACCTGGAAGCCTAACTGCTCAGTTACAGACTCTCATCTTCCATACGGGCGTTAAGTGTCTTTCAAGCGCATTGAAACATCTTCTTTAACAGTGTCATTCAACAATGATGCCTTTTTTCAAGTTGGTTCTTCTTCTTCCTCTTCTTCGTCTTTGTCGTCGTCGTCTTCGTCTTCATCTTCTTCTTCTTTTTTTTCTATATTTTCTTTCTTTTCCTGAAAACTGTTTTGAGCATATAATATATCCTGTCTAGAGCTTCAATAAATTTGCTCCCAAATAAGGCAGCTTTGAGCAATCTTTTTATTTGTTTGCTAGATTGGGATTTATGTTGTATTGTTCCTGGCTAATACATGTCACTTTTGGGTTTCAAAAAATTCTGGCAGTTTTCCTTCTGACTGTGTAGGACTGGTTGATAAAATATCATTCTGAAAGAAATGATTGTGTGCATTTCTTGCCTGTGTTTTCATAGGAGTTATCAAATTGAGCTTCATTTGCTTCTCCACATAATAAAACCCATATTTTGTGAATTTTTTTTTTAAGAAACAGTCTATGCTTTCTTGATTAACTATTGCTTACTCACTGTGGAGTCATGAATTGTGGTTGGGAGAGTCCTGTCACTATCAGCTCATTCTGGTGACCCTTAGGAACACTGCATCCCACGTCTGTCTCAATCCTCAATAATTTCAGGTAGTTATTAATTTGAATCATTATCCTGCACATTTGCATGGTTTTAAAACCTCTATTTCTCATTTCCGGTTTCAAGCCCACAGTTGGAATTCCCAAATCACAAATATAATTTTTAAATGATTGTAGTTTAAACAAGTAAATAAGTGATTATCACAAAAGAACAAACACCACGATTTTTGCTACTTTTCAGTTGAATTGGAGAATAGTTTTATGTTTGTAAACAGAGGTTTCGAGCAAACGCGGTTATGGCAGAAAGTTGAGTCAGTGGGTTGTTCTAGAATCAAAAGTGAAGCAAACAAAAGCAGACAAAATGCTTCATAAGGTGATCAGACAAACATAATTTTCAAACAGTTGGTCCTATTGGGGCCAGTATGGGCTTTCACAGGTTCTCGCCATGGGATGGCTGGTGGGGCAGTGCTTGCTTTGGTGATTTCTTGCATAATATAATCTTACTAAAATAGCCTGCCATTTGCACTCTAAGAGGACTGCAGCTGGGATAGTGAGAGGGTACTAAATAAAAAATAAAAAGATCTCAAACAATTTAGCTGCTGTACAAGAAGGGATTCTGCTTATCTTCGTGAGGATGACAAACATTTTTAAGAACAGAAATTCACAACCTGCTTCCCCTCTTTTGGTCATCGAATAGGAAGCATTGCACCAATCAAGGCACTTTCTTTTCTTTTCTGTTTTTTCTTAATTTAAATTCAATTAACCAACTTAGAATATGTCATTAGTTTCAGATGTAGAGTTCAGTAATTCATCAGGTTGCATATAACATCCTGT
>PITA01017990.1:0-41769 GCA_004023965.1 Spilogale gracilis
ACATCTTCTCTCTTTTATCTTGGTTCAGTCTGGTCTAGAAGCTTCTCTCTCTCTCTCCCAACCAATAATGCTTCATCTGCCAGATCTTCCTTTTCCTCCCAAAACACAGTAATGCTCCCCTGAGCTCAGTGTTTGCTGGCTCCTTTGTGTAACTAGTACAAAGTTGGGGATCCTTGAGTTGGAAGGCTCTGCCCAGAGATAAGTGATCTCTGGTTGTGCTCCTTCCTAGAGGATGACTCCGGCTGCTTGAGTATGGGTCCCACCGGGGACTGAGCTCACTCGTCATGTCATTTTTCCCTCTCATTGTCAACTGTGCTAGTCATGGGCAATAATAGCTACTGTGTTCCAACAGTTATCACTTGGCAGTGGTGGGGGGAGGTGGGGGAACCTGCATCTGTCGCTCCAGCAGCCACCTCCCTGGACATTTCCCTCTGCTGAGTTCTGGCTTCTGCCTGGGTCTGTGCTCTGGAGGTCCAGCCTCACCTTCATGCCCTCTTCTCTGTAACACTGTACTGGACGATGTCTGTCACTAGAACTAGACTGCCCTAGGTTGCTCGCTGTGTGACCTTGTGAAAATTACTGAAATTCTCTGTGCCTCTGTGTCCTTATCTACCAAATGGACCTGATCACAATTTCTCCCTCTTAGGGATATTGTGGGAGTCACATTGGAGCCATCATGTGGCTGGGACAGAGTGAGACCTCAGTCAATGTTAGCTCCAAGTTTTCATATTGACCATCAGAAAGCACATATTCTGCTCCTGACCTGTGTCTGTTCCGGGCATTCTCAGCACCCCGAGCTTCTCTCAACCGACCTGTCCCTTTCTTTCCAACCTCCTACCTTCAAGGTCATGTGCTTGTTCATGGTGTATCCCTCCCATGGTGGTCTGGAACTGACTTGGAGGGATTTGGATGTTGTGAATGAGGGGTGCAGAGGGACTGCTCTGAAGGTACCAGGGAGGGGCATCCAGGGAAGAACCACAGGGTTCCCCAGGAGGAGGAAACCTGTGGAAGGGCAAGGAGAGCATTCCAGAAGAAGGAGGTCACTGGCCCATCTGAGTAGGTGGAGCAGGTGGTGAGCAGAAGCTGCAGAGGGGGGCGGGGGCCGAAGCAGGAGGGACCTAGAATAGCAGTTGTGTTGAGCTGAATAATGGCCCCCTGGAGTTCTGGAACCTGTGCCTGCCCCTGTCTATGGCAAGGGGGCATGCAGATATGATTACACCGAAGCTCTTGAGAGGGGAAGGGTATCCTAGGGAATACAAGCGGACTTTAAGTGTCACTGCAGGTATCCTTTGAAGAGGGAGGCTGAGAGAGATTTCACACAGAAGGCAATGAGCTTCCACTTCTGCAGACAGAGGAAGGGGCCACCAGCCAAGGAATGTGAGGCATGTGGGGCTTGCCACCGACTCCCCTGAAGCCTCCAAATGGAGCACAATCCCGCTGACACCACGAGTTTGGCCCACTGACACTGCGTTTGGATTTCTGACCTCCAGAATTACAGGAAAACTCATTTGTGTGATTTTTAAGTCACCCAGTTTGGGGTAATTCATTACAGCAGCCCCAGAAAACTCACACACTGGGCTAAAGAATCTTAGCTTTCTCCCAGGGGCCCATGCCCTCGTGAGGGGTCTGAGCTGGTGTCCTAGGAAAACCATGCTGGTGACATGATGGAGGAGTGACCCCCTTTGGGGGCTGAGCAGGTGCAGAGGGCACACACTTCACCCCTGCACTCCACTGCCCAGGTGAGCTGTCTCTGTCCTCTACCAGAACCACAGTTTCCCTCCCTGACCCACCGCCTGTGGGTGTCCCCCGCAGTGGCCCCATTTTCATATGAGCTCCTAGCCATCCCTCAGAGCCCAGCATGAACGCCACCCCACCCCAAGACATGGGCCCTGCCAGCCCCAGCTAACTAGTAATTCCTTCTTGCCCTGAGGGCGTGTCCCCATGCTTGCTGAGGGCTTGATGCGGGCCCGATGCCGTTCCAAGTGCTTTTGCACAAATCAGTAGGTTGAGTCCAACACAGCTGCCGACATCCAATTATTTCTGACTTGTAAAAATGGCAATTTAATATGATTCAGCCTAAATACTTTGGTTAATCCTTAAGATAACTGTGTAAGTTCGGTGCTAGTTACAAGGGAGGGAAGCTGAAACCTGTAAGAGTCAGGGGTCCGTGTAACGTCACAAAGCTTAGGGATTGGCTTCCCGTGGCTGCAGGAACACCATGGGGGGGAGGGGCTTACAAGGACAGGGAGCGACTCTCTGGGAGCCTGGGGGCCCAGGGTCTGGAGTTGGGGAGTCAGTGGGGCCCTGTTCCTCCAAAATCTCCAGAGACCGGGTCTTTCCCGCTCTTCCCTCTGTGGGGACGGCCCCATCACTCCAGTTCTGCCTCCTTCTCCACCTGGCCTCCTTCCAGGAGGACACGTGTTCCTGGATTTCTGATCCACCTGGATAATCCAGGATTATCTCACCTGGAGACCCTTAACTTAATCCCATCTGCAAAGACCCTTTTGCCAAATAAGGCAGCCTTCAGAGGATGCAGGGCTGTCATGGGTGTGGGCGTAGCCTTGGCAATGGTGAGACCTGCTCTCCCACCACCCGCCCCCTGCCTCCACCCCTGCTGTGTTCACGCCCTAGCTGCCCAGCCCCTGGGGCTGACCCCGGTAATCCACAGTCCCCCCCACACACCCACACCTGATACTCCACACGGGAGGCTTCTCTCTTTTCCTCTCTCCACATGAAACCACTTGAAAGACATTCACTGCTTTTTGTCACAGGATTCTAACAGCCACGTGTGGGAGGAGCCCACGCTGACAGGTGTGCAAATCCCTGGGGGCAAGTCCTTGATCAGCGAGTGTTGGCTGTGCACCGCGGGGTGCTGTGGGGACACGCGGGCAAGGCTGGCTGGGGTCTGACTTGGGGACCTCATTTGTGGGTGGGGTGCGCAGGCCCCCAGCATTAGCTGCAGTCCGAGGCAGATGGGGCCCACACGGGGGAAGAGGACGGGAGCTCTGAGGAGGCTGACCGATTCTGAGGAGGAACCAACACTCTGTGTCCTCCCTGACCTCAATGAAGCCCCTCAGAGCCCTTTTTTGGAAAGCAACGTGATCTCCATTCTGAGGAAGACGTTGTCCACAGAGGGTAAGTAACTTTGATCAAAGTCACACAGCAGTAAGTAGGGAAAGTGGGTTTTGAACCCACGTGCCTCTGGCTCTTTTCTTTATGCTTAGGGGAGCGGACGGGATCTGGGAAAACTGTGGCATGCAGAAGGGGACAGGAGTACAGAGCTGGAAGGTTCGGGGTGCTCAGGGTGTGTGGGTGGGGAGCGGCCCTTATCAAAAGTTCACCCCCAAAGCTCAGCCCCCACGTTCCCGCATGCATGTGTGCAGGCCAGGGCTGCAAGCCCTGTGGTCCGCAGTCGGGCCTGCCTCTCTGCCCTGAGGGGGTGTCCCCCATTTCATTTCCTCACGGACAATAAACAGGGGCTGTGACCATACACGTGGCCTTTGGACTCCAGCTGTGGGCAAAGGGCTCAGGCCGCTCCCGTGAGCTGTGAAGCCAGGGCCTCCATACGGCCAGGTTCCTCCCTCCCAGGGGGACGGGCAGGGCAGGGCCGGCGGAGAAGTCCAGTCCTGGGGAAGAAGGTGGGGTCACCCCAGCGGGCAGCGCGCCCCCGCTACGGGAGGTGTTCGGCAGCTCGTGGGTGGCATGTCTTCCAACGGGGTGTTGTTCACTCAATCCCTAATCCAAGACGAGCTCATGAGGTTCTCTGAAAACCAGTAAGGACGAGTGATCGTCAACTCCGTCTTACTGAGAATCGAAGTGCACGGAAGTTACCCACGATCGGCCGGGGAACGGGCACAACACAGGGCCCCGGGCAGCCTGGCTCGAGGGTCCCCCTCCTAACCTCGGCGAAACCTCTTCATTCGGTGACTCCTCTACACGACGTTACCATAATGCCCCAACTCTGCACGGAAGACGGGCCAGCACTCAGCTCTGCTCTTGGCCCAGGTGCCCTGGCAGCGTCTCGGCGTGCCTGTTGACGTTAGGGTGGCTTTGGGGACAGAGGCGGGTCGCATGCTGGCTTACAGTGAGGGTTGCCCCAGGTGTCCGTAGGCGCTTTGCAAATGCTTCGTTGACAGATTTCACAGCGACCCACCCAACACGGGCAGAAGAGACGAAAAGGGCCAGTGGCCCACCTCACCGCAGCCCAGCAAGACCGCCGTATTTGGCAAAGCGTCCAGCCGCCTGTGGGACTCGGATGGAGGAGGCTGGGTACCGGGTGCGTGTCCGCTAAACAAAGCACCATCCCACGGCTTTGCTGGGTGCACCTCCCTCGGCGTCTCTAGCAGGGCACGGAGCCCCCCACCCCGACCCTTGCGTGCGGGTGGGCCAGGGGTGCCAGCCGACCTGTCGCTGCGGGGAGAAGGAAGCCATTCCCCATGCTTAGAGGTCCTTCCACTAAAAAGCCCCACACTGCCAGCCTCTTGAGCTCTTGTCTTCTCTTTGTAGCTCTTCTGTTCCCAGCTTCCGCAGTAGGTCTCGCTGCTCTCAGACCAGCCTCCCGAGCATCGACGGCACCAGCACCCGGCTCCAATCTCAGTGCTGCTCCTTATTAGCGATGTGACCTTGGGCGAGTGGATTAACCTCTCTGTGCTTCCGTTTCCTTGTCTCTCAAGTAGGGATGATAAGAAAATTCTGCACTTCCTGAGGCCGTGGGAGGAATGAATGCGAACAAACACGAGAGCTCAGGGCTCCGCCTGCGGGTAATGAAAACTCCAGACTCAGTTACCGTCACCCCCTCACAGCTGTTGAAGACGGGGAGCCCCACAGCCATGTGCTCGGGACTCAGGTCTCGAGTAGAAGGTTTCTTATGAGGAGCTGGGAGGCCGCAGCAAGGTCACGAGCCTGCGGTATCCATCCCGGTCTCTGGTTCGCAGCCAGTCCCCACACAGGTGGAACTCTCTGGGTGAGTGAGGTGCCACTCCTCTGTGTTGCTAAAGAGACACCTGGGGCCGACAGACAGCTGTGTGCCCCTCTGCAAGCTCCGTGGGGGATGGTCCCAGGATGGGGAGGAGTCCCCCTCAGCAGCCCATCCAAGAAGGGGGGACACAGACAGTCACACCATGACCTCTGATGCTCACAAGATCTCAGCAGGTGCTGCGTGAGCCTTGGAGAATGCAGGTCACCTTCCTGAGGCCACAAAGCAGCCTCACGCTCCAAGCCTCCCCAGCACGCTGCCCCCGGCTCAGCAGCCCACCCCCACCCCCAGCCCCCCACACAGGAGGGGGCACTCGACTGGAGCGCGTGGGCGATGCCCGTGGAGGTGTCCGTTCACTCATTCAATCACTGAACTCACACCATGAATCACCCTGTGGAGGGCTTTGGGACAGAAGGACCAGAAGCAGCATGTCCTCAGGGAGCTTTTGGCAGTGAAGAGACGGCTCAAACACAGGGAATCCCAACCTTCCCTCCTTCCTGTTCCTCTCGCAGCCTCAGGGACTCACTAAAGCCTGTGTGGGCACTTAAGTCAGTCTGGACAGCCAGGATGCCTTCCTGTAGGAGGTGGCATGTAACTGAATATTGCTGGGCAAAGCTGGTGGGTCGGGCAGAGAAAATGGCACAAACGAGGACTCAAGGCTCCTGATCAGAGGCTCCAGCAGGGCCAGGGTTCAGGGGGAGCCAGGGCAGGAGAAGGAGTGGGGGCGGCTGGAGAGGCCAGGCGGAGGGGGCTTTGGATGCAGCCGAGGGAGCTCGGCTCCCCTGCGGGGGATGGGGGCCCCCGGGAGACAAGAGGTTGACACTGGAATCCAACATTTGTGGTTTGTGGATCTCCTCTGCTCGCTGAGGGCTGCTCTCTCTGCCACCCCAATTCTCACCTAAAACCCTCTGGAGTAGCAGGAAAATAGGGCAGCCACCCTGGGACATAGTCTGGCCGTTCCTTAAGAAGCTAAACATAGATTTCTCCTGTGAGCCTCTGAACATCTAGCCAGTTCTACTTCTGGATATCTACTCCAAAGACCTGATCAGGAAGAGAAAAGAATCCAACAGATGCCTGCACATGAAGCTCACAGCAGCCCTCCTCCCGCGAGCCGAGAGGCGGGAACAGCCCGAGTGTCGATCCGGTGAACGGAGAAGAGGGACTGTGGGCTCAGCCTATGAAGGGAGTTCTAACAGATGCTTCAGTGCGGACGAACCTCTAAGACACGAGGCTGTATGAAATCAGTCGACCCCTAAAGGACAAATACCGCTGATTCCACTTCCGTGGGGTCCCCCGAGCAGATGAACCCCGCCACGGGGAGGAGCTGGAGGGTGCGGGGCTCACGGGGTGAACAATTTCATGGGGACAGAGTTTCCCTTTGGGGAGAGAGGAAAGCTCTGGAGACGGACGGTGGTGATGCTTGCACCATAGGGACCTGACCATACTTCCGGTCCCTCAATTGCACACTTTTTAAAAATGGTTGAAATGGTAAATTCGAGGTTATATATGTTTTACCTCAATTTAAAGAAAAGCCCGTGAAGTGAAGGTGACCGTTATCCCCCTGTGCAGGGGAGCCTGGGGAGGCACAGAGGGGGCCGAGGGCCAGAGCACCAGCGCGCGGAGCACCGCTTTGGGGCTGGAGAGACCTCTGCAGGCTCGGGAATGCCCGGGAAGTGGCAGCCTGAAGGTGGGGGGGGGTCAGCGTGCAGGGACTGAGCAGAGCGAGTGTGCCGGGAGATGTGCTTCCACCTTCTAGCAACTCTCAGTGGGGCCTCCCGGGATTTAGAATCTGGAGCCCACAAGCTCTGGGCACAGCGGGTGGGACAGAGGGTCCCCGTGAACTTGGCACTCTTGGAAAGAGCTACAGGAACCCTCACATTTTGAGGGGTGGGATTTACCCAAAGACAGGAAGATGTTTTTGCATTCACCCTTCATCATCTCATCGGATTGTCTTTCTGGATCACAGAGGCTCTGGTGGGGGCACGCAGGGGAGCGGTGGGGGGGGGATGGAAACAGAGAAAGCCTTTAAAATAGCCCACGTACGAACGAAGGTCAGCGGGAGCAGGCATGGAGCACGGCGGTGGGCTGGGCGGCCCTTTCTCCTCATTGTAAAGAGAGCCGGGGTCAGAGTCCTGGGGCGGCCCCAAGGACGCCATCAAGCAGTCCGAGGGCTTCCGTTAAGAGGAGAGAAAGGGGAGCTTACCCGCAGACACTGGGTCCTGGGGAGCCCATGGTGGGTGAGGGTGGGAAGAGGGGAGGGCCCCCTGAGACCTGCGGCTGGCCGGACTCCACCAGGACCTGCCACCTGGGTCCTTCACGGCACTGTGCCATGGACAGCCTGGTCCCTTGGCTACTCCTCGTCAGCCACCCCACTGGGCTCAAGAGTCACCGTTTCCGGCAACCCTGCCCCCATCGCAGGCCCGCAGCTGCCCCCTCCCGCAAGCCCCCCTCATTAGAGCGGGGACCCTTTCTGCGGAGGGGCCCCCATGGCTCATGTCTAGAAGATCAGGCCTGGTCCATGGCAGGTGAGTCATCAAACTGACGGAACTGAATTGGGTTCAAATGAAATCGACTTCATAGAAATGAAACGAATTCCATCATAAATTCAGGAGCTATAGATATATGTCATGAGTTGAAAGTTGACTCTCCGAAAGAGCTGTCCACATCCTAACCTCCGAGGACCTGGAAATGAGACCTTATTTGGAAAAAGGGGCTTTGCCGCTGGAATTACCTGGGTGGGCTCTGAGTCCAGGGTCAGCATCCTTAATAAGACACACAGAGGAAGGACAGATAAGGCCGCGGGAAGTGGAGGCAGAGAGGGCAGGGCATGGCCACGAGGCGAGAGCAGCGGGAGCCACCAGAAGCTGGAGGAGACCAAGAAAAACTGTCATCTAGGGCCTTTGCAGAAAGCTCGGCCCTGCAAGGCCCCTGGATTTCAGGCCTCTGGCCTCCGGGACTGTGAGAGACACATTTCTGTCGTTTGTGGGGTTTGAGCCCCCCTCCCCCGTTTGTGATGCTTTGTCCCAGCAGCCCTGGGCAGTGGATCCGGGTGTTGGACAAAGAACATGAGCTATTTGGATTCAGACAACACCAGTTCGGCCTCTTGCTGTCTTCGTCGGATTCTTAAGCCCTGCCAGTGTTGGTTTCACCAGGGGAGTCCTAGTTCCTACTTCTGACAGTCATTCCAACGAGTGCATTAATCTGGAACTTCTTGGTCAGGCACGACGTGAACTACCACTCGACAAACATTCAAGGGATCTTTAGTATGGGTTGGCTCGGTGCTGGGCTCCGGTGAGGAAGTGAGCCCCTGCCCTTTAGGAATGTAGAGCCTGGAGGAGGGCAAGGATGCAGAATGACGCGTTACCATGGAAGCAGGTGACCACTGACTCGGGGGTAGCATCAAACATTACAGAAGCAGAGGAAGGAAACTCCAAGTCCCTGGGGATGGTCAGAGAAAGGTACACAGAGGAGACGGGAACTGATCCGGGTTTCAAAGGGTGTGTAGGAGTTTTCTGGGGGTAAATAAACAAGCAGTGGATTTGGGGCAGAGGGAAGAGCATCAGCAAAGGCGCAGAGCAATGGAAGAGCATGGCCTATGGCTGGCAGGGAAGGATAAGGCTGGGGAGATAGGGAAGATATCACTGTCCTTGGGGACAATGGCCAGGCTGCCACCCCCCCCCCCCATCGGGGGCCCATCTCTGTCCCAGAGATAGTCCACCTGTTCTACGGAGAGATGTGGATGCCTGACGAGGCTCGTCACCACCAGCTCCCCGAGTTCTCGCCTTGTGCGCGGTCGCGTGTGCCACGGCCCTGCCGATGTGCGCTTGGTACCGTGTTTCACCAGACGTGGCATTCTTCTCCATTGGCCCCGACTCTCTGGGCACACCTTCCTTCAGGCCGATAGGCCACTGTTTACTTGATCAATCCCTTCCGGTGAGACACTGGAGCTCTTTCCGATTTGTTTTTTACCATGAATTTTTAAACGGCTGTAATGACATCTTCACATGGAAAATGTGACCTCATCTCTGATTATGTCCTAAGGAGAGATTTTTAGAAGTGGAGTCACTGAAGGGAACGGTAGGACTCTTCTGGAACTTCTTGGGAAATGTTATCAAATTACTTTCTAAAAGGGGCCATGAGCATCGTGTGGAGGTCACTGTTTCAACACCTTGCTGCCATCGTCGGCGATTACCCTAAGAAAAAACCAAAAACGTTCACTAATTTGAAAGACAAGAAGTGGTATCCGGGATGAAATTGTATTTGTTCCGTCAATGGGTGATGGCTACATTCCGGGTAACCGGTAACTCGCGACATCCCCTCCCCTGGGGCCCAAGCCCACCCTGGGCATCTAACTTCTCAGAAGCACAGCGACAGCCTAGAGGCCCCCAAACACAGACGGGGGCAAAGGCCCAGGGGGGACATTTGAGAAAGGACAGTGATGCAACTGAGAGGAAAAGCCCCTGTTTTTTCAGGACACAACTGTACAGCTGGCTCTACACGGCAGCGCTCTGGGCGCGGTGGGGACTGGGGGGGGGTCTCCTCGAGCCCCTCCTGGCTTCTTGGGTGGTGCTCGAGTCTGGGGTCAAGACCACATAGACGGTTATCCTGGGCTGAATAGCATCCCTCTGGTATTTCCATCTCCCTGGGTCCTCAGGATGCGGCTCCATTTGGAGACAGGGTCTTTGCGGACATCACCGGCTCAGATGAGAGCACGCACGTTCAAATAGGGCTGGGGTCCTCCTAGGAAGGGGCGACAGACAGACACAGGGCAGAAGACCACGTGACAACGGAGTCGGGGCTTGGGGTGGGGCAGCCCCACGCCGCGGAACACCCAGAGCCACCAGAAGTTGGAAGAGGCCGGGAAGGGTCCTCCCCTGGGAGCCGCCAGGGAGGATGCAGCCCCGCGTGCCTTGATCTCAGACCTCCAGCCCCAGGCCTGGGAGGGAGCACGTTGTTCCAGGCCAGCCAGCTGCTGCAGTTTGCTGTGGTGGCCACGGGCAGGTAGCACGGGGCGGGCTTGTGGCTGGGCAGGGCTGAGGGAGCAGGTGGAGGGGACAGGTCACCGAGGGGCCCCAGCCGGGGCTCTGCTCGGAGGCTGTGCACGCGTGGATGGCTAGAGACCCCATGGCGGCGCTGGCCCCAGCCCTGCCTCTCAGAGCCCTCTGACGGCTTGGGGCCAGTTGTAAGCTCCCGTGCTTCAGTTCCCTCTAACGAGTGCGCTGCGGGGCTGCTCTGAGGACGACAGGATACCCCCTGACACAGAGCCGTCACCCAGAAAATGTCAGTCCTTTCCTGTTTTGCTGTCCTGAGCGTGAGCAGCAGCGTCAGACACACTCCAGCCCTGCAAGTCCTGAGCGCAGTCTACCCCTTGGCAAGTCCCTAACGCCCCCATGCCTCAGTTTCCCCGTGTGTAAAAGGCACCTATTACTCATCAAACAAGACATTGTGTGCAAAGCCCTTGGGATATTCCCTGCTCCCTGGAAGGGCTCAGCAGAAAGCAGTCATCAGGGGGCACAGGGAGGGTCGGAGATGGTGAGGGAGGATGGTCCTCAGGTGTGCCTGCCCCCCAGCTGGCTGCAAGTGCAGACTCTGCCCCCCTCCAAGCTGCTGCATTCCACTCTGTTTCTAGCCCCACCCAGGTAATTGCATGCACATACCGAAATGGAAATGCGGTGTCTCCTAAACTCTGAGAATCCCCAGGGAACAGGCTGGGACCACACGCTCCCAGGCCCCCCGCCTGGACCAGGGGGTTCCGACTTGAGGGGGTGTGGCCTGACAACTCCCAGGTGATTCTTCTCCCTGGGGCGGCTGGGAAACACCTCTGGAGGAGCCTTCCCTTGCCGTGGGGTGGCTCCCACCCCAGCAGCCGGGCTGCCCTGCAGGGGGGAGTCCGGTCAGTCGGTGGGCATCGGCATCGTGGCTGGGGTGGGGAGGGGAGGGTGGCAGAGCTCAAAGGAGGGGACGATGGCAAATCACAGTAAGGAGTGTTCCAGAGATGTTTGTGGACTGACCGAATGAGTAAAGGCACGAATGGCCACAATGCGGAAGGCGGGGAAAACGCCCCCGATTCTGGCAAGAGTGCTCGGCCCCTCGTGGGAAGAGGTGATCCCAGCTGCCTGTCATGCCTGAATTTAGCTAACATGTACGTGAATACCTTACACATGTGTGTGTGCGCACACTGCCCCATGTGTGCGGGGCTCAGGACCCGGCACCCTGACCGCCACCTCATCCCACCCCAGCTCTCTCTGAGCTGACCATGTCCCCTGCCCCCACCTCGGTCATTCTCTGAGACTACCTTGCTCATTCTTTGTTACTCGGCTCTTCCCCAGCATCGGCATCTGGCAGCTTCGAGTCTCTGCTCTCCACATCGCAGCCTCCGTCCCTGCCCCCCTCCTATAAAGATCCCTGGGATGACACAGAGGGCCCAGCCACATAATCCCCGAGAACCTCTCCACCCCAAGATCCTTAACTTCACGACATCCGCAGAGTCCCTTCAGCTCTCTCCAGTGGCGTCTATGGACTCTGGGGGGTCAGGGGGACCCGGACCGTGCGGCTGGCCATGGGGTTCACAGACGGCGTCCGGGTGGGCTGGCCTGCTGTCGCCCCACGCTGAGCCCAGCCCGCCCAGGACATGGGAGACCCCTGCCAGACGAGATGGGGCGGTGGAGCGTCAGGCCGCACCTGCCACCCCCGAGTGCCGGCCGGAGAGCTGACCGCGCCAGGCCTCTGATCCCGGGATAACGGCGAGAGAAGTTACAGAGCCGCCCGGGTCTGCCTCCAGGGCCATGGGCCTCTGCAGGGGTCCTCTGAGCCCCCCAGCCATCCTTCTCACTCTGCTGGAATGCTCACTCAGAGTTCCACACGGATGCGGATGTTGGTGAGGCGGGCACTGGCTCCCTCGGGAACCTCTGGGCACCGCTGCCTGGCTGGGCCCCGAGCCCTTTGTTCTAGCACATTCATACCAGGGCCGGGGGGTGCCAGGCAGGGTGGTGGGGCTCCCAGTGGGCAGAGCGTGCAGCCCTGGCCCCTTTGGGGTCTCCCAGAACCAGGGAGCACTGGATCCTGGCCGAGGAGAGCAGAGGTACAGGGAGTAATGAGTGATGACAGCACCCAGGCAGATGTCTCAAACCAGGCCCCAGGGTGACTGTCCCACAGATGCCTCGTCCATCACCTCGGCCAGGTGAGAGGCCCAGGAGCCGTTCCAAGGCCGTCCCGGGCTCCGGGCAGGGCGGGCATCTCTCGCCATTCCCTGGACCTCCTCCTGCTCCTCTCCCTAAGCCCGAGAGGAGCCAGGCTGCTGAGTGCCGGTCTCTGCTCAGGCAGCTGGACGGGAGCCCGGCCTCCCCGGATCTGGTCTGTTTGAAAAGCTCGGGGGATTTCCAGGGAACGACAGACAGCTTGCTGGGGGGTTAGCCTGACGCTGCCGGAGGCTGGCACTGGTGGGCAGGAGGGGAACAGGGTCCCGGGAGAGGGGTGCTGGAGCAAGGCCCGGCATCCGATCTTCCCCACCTTTCAACAGCTTTGGGAGCAGTTAGGTCCTTGTCCTGAGCGTCCTCTGCTTGGAATAACTACGGAGCCCTCCGTCTTCCCTGTGGAGCGAACCACCCTGGGCACCTGAGCTCTCGTGGGCCCCGAGCAAACACTGATTGCCCCGCCACGCGCCATAACCGTTTGTGTTGGGAGCTGTGAGAGGACCACGGGCTCCCTGGGCCCCCAGCACAACCCTCGGAGGCCGCCTTCTCAGACCTCTGCAGCTCTGAGCGGTTGCCCGGCCACCAACTCACGCATGCACTTGTCCCGTGGACGTTGTTCAGGGTCTGCTCTGTGCCAGGAAAAGCCGCACAGCACGTCCGCATTCCAGCCTATTCAAGCCGACAGTGTTGAACTTTACCTGGGCCCCGCGCTCCTGGAAAACAGCAAGGGTTTAGAAACCTCCCTCCCTTTTGTGTCCTGGAAAAAACAGCTTAGTGCAAAGCACCAGCCTTCCCACGTGACTTAGATCTGACTCCCAGGTGTCCCCTTGGTCACCTGCGACAAGGCCAGCTACAGACACCCACTTCCCATCCTCTGCGCATGAAAGCTTGGTCGACGTGTTGGGCCTCGCTGGATCTTTCCAGCTGGTAGAAGAAAGCCCTTCTCCGCCTGGCCTCGGGGTGTTGCCGGGCTGAGGCCCGAGCCCTCTCCCCAGACCAATCACCCCGCTCCACAAAGTCCTTATCCAAAGTCCAGAACGGTTCGTTTTTCACATGCGCTTATCTCTTCTTTGGGGAGGGGCGGAGGGAGAGGGAGAGAGAGAACCCAGCAGACTCCATGCTAAATACAGAACCTGACCCGGACTCGACCCCATGACCCTGAGAGCATGACCTGAGCAGAAATCAAGAGTCAGATGTTCAACTGCTTGAGGCTGAAGGCTCACCCATGTGTCAGCTCAGGAGAGCTCCTTCCTTTCTAGGGCTGAACCGCTTCGCAGCGAAGTCGCACACCAGGTTTTGTTCCTTCCGTCTGTGGACAGACACCCGGGCTGTCTCCAGCTCGTGGCCCATGTGACCCACACTGCTCTGAACACGGGTGTGCAAATCTCTCTTCGAGGCCCAGCTTTCCGTTCTTTGGGGCACATGCCCAGGAGTGGGTTTGTTGGACCCCTCTGGTCCAGCCACCCACGCCGCGTGCACCCGCCGGGGCCGGCAGCATCACGGGCACTCAGAAATATACATGGCTGTTCCATCATGAGGGCAGACCATCTGAGTCTGTGCCCTGCGGAGGCCCGGGCCCTGGCGCCTGAGAGGGTCGCAGGGTGTGAGGGAGGGCGGCAGGGGCTGTGAGGTGCCCCACACACGTCCCCTAGGGGGAGGCACAACCTAGTGAGAGCCAGTCAGACCCCTAAACACAAAGACCGCTTCAAAGCTCCTCAAGACTGTGAGAACAAAAACACAGAGGATAAGAAGAGCCACGCTTGGGGGTGGGGGGTGGGGCGCATCCCGAAAATGAGGACATTCTAGGACACACACTCTTGATGGGGCTTTATGGATTATTTCCTCCAGGGGCATCAGACACCCTCCTCTTTGGTATAACTGGCCTGGTTGGTAATTTTTGGAGCAGGGCGTCGAGAAGGATCCCGAAGCCAACGTGAACTCAGGGGTCGACTGGCTGGTGGGTCTGCCTGAAAAGTGGGGCCGGGTGAGCCCAAGATGCGCTGGAGACTCCTGATGGTCTAACCCCATCGCCTCACAAAGAAGAAACAAGGTCCAGAGAGAGCGCGTGTGCCCCCCAAGGCAGCACAGCAGGAAGGGGCAGAACATAGACTGTCTGAGGACGCTTCCCTCAGCCACGTGGGAAGATGACCCAGGGCACATCTGTGGCTCCGGGGCTGTCCTGTTGCCGACCTGCGGGCCGCAACCTCAGACACCCGGGACGCTCCCGTCACACAAGCCTGGGGAACGTGCCTCCTCTCTCCACCGGAGCCTGGCTGTGCCCGGCGCTGTGGCTTGGCCCGAGCCCATGGCTCACATGGATCCCACATCAGCGATTTTTCTGGAATGAAAAACCAACATTAGCCACTGGAAGCGGATTACAAAATATATAACCACAGAGCTGGAGAGAAACTTAGCTTCTAGTTTACTGTGTTCAAAAGAGATGATATCTGGGGGGAAAAAAAATTCAGTGGCTAAAAAATTTTAAAAAAGAAAAAAAATAATAAAAGTGCCAGGTAACATTTATTTTTAAGGTCTACCTGGGTGCCAGTCATTGTTCTAAGCAGCCTGGACCCAGCAGTTCTCTTAATATGGCCAGCTAAGCACACAAGAACTACTCCGATTCCTGTAAGAGTGTCCTTCTCTGCTTTGGCCACCAAGAAGCTCATGGCTGAAGGTGAAGCTCCTGGTTGATTGGTAGGACCGTGTGTGTATTCCTCAGCCTGCCAGAACAAAGTCCCACAGATTGAGAGGCTTTAGACAACAGAAATTTATTGTCTCACAGTTTGGGAGGCCAGACACTAGAAGCCCCAGATCAAGATGGTGGCAGGGCATGCCCCCTCTGACGGTGTAAGGGGATGGTGTGTTCCAGACTTCTCTCCGAGCTTCTGGTTTCTTGGTTTGGTGCGGCAGAACTCCCGTTTTCACAGGGCATCCTCCCCGTGTGTGTCTGTGTCCAAATTTCTCCATTTCATAAGGACACCAGGGTACCTTGGGTTGGGCCCCCTCCACTCTATATGGCCTCATCTTGACCGGACTCATTATATCTAAACAGCCCTGTTTCCAAAGAAGATCAGAGTCTGAGGCCCGGAGGGTTAAGACTTCGACATAACTTTGTATGGGACTCGCCGCCTTCCCGCTGGCCATTTCCTCACGCGGCCCTTCATGGTGTGAGAGAGCAGGGAGGGGGCTCTCTGGAGTTTCAGGGCCTCTCCCTCATGACCTTTTTAACCTTAATCATGTCATTAGAGGCCCCATCTCCAAATACAGCCACACTGGGGGGCAGCACTTGAGCGGGTGACTCTGGGGGCGGGGAACAGAAATACAGGGTCCGTAACTACCCATAACTGTACATTTTACGTTTCTCTGTAACTGCACTCCTGCATTCTCCTTATCCCCTGCCTCCATTTCTCCTCGTGTACTTCAGAAATACAAACATTGATTTGGTTTTCTAGGTTTTTTATGGAGCAAAGCAGGTCTTGATTACAAACAACAAAATAACGGACCCGCTCTGTGTTGTAGGAAACACAGGGCCATGCGGGTCTGGGAGTTCCCGGCCGTCTCTTCTGTCCCTGAGGCCTGGAGGGCCTCATGCTGTTCTCTTTGGAGTCCCCAAGGGTCGCAGCAAGTCCCCTGAGGGCCTGTGGCAGAGGGGACAGTGATGAGGGGTCCGGCACACAGGGCTCGGCTGTCCCCCGTCGGCCCCCTGCTCCTGGAGCCTGCGCGTTCCGATGCTTCTCTCTGCACGGGGCTCCCACGCAGCCCACACAGATGAACGGCCTACACGGCTGGGAAAACCCCGAAGCCAAAGCCGCAGTAGTGGGTCAGTCAGCAGGGGACACGTCTGTCCTCAGAGCCGACGGTCCACGTTCTCGGCCTGCCTGCCACTCAAGGGTCAGGCGGCCCACAGCCAGCGCACTGAGAAAAGCTGAGACCCCGAGAGACCAAAAGTAAGATGACCGGTTCTTTTAGAACTGGGTTTGTGTGTCCCCAGGCTTGCTGCTGATTCCCTGTCGGGTCTGAGAGCCCCAGGCGGGCTGATGAACTGAGTCACCCAGCAGGGCATCGGGGCCAGGCCTTGGGGGTGCCTGCGCCCCCCAGACAGCAGGATTCGGGGCCGCCTCTCTGTGCTGCGGGCTGGGGCCCAGCCTGCCTCTCGCTCTCTGTCACGGGCTGACTCGTGTCCCTGCCGAATTCAGATCCAAGTCTAAGTCCCCAGCACCTCTGGATGTGACCGTAGGTGATGACAGGGCCTCGAAAGCCGGGATTCGGGAGAGACGAGGTCATCTGCAGGGGCCCTGATCCAATGTAACCAGTGTCCTTATAAAAGAGGAGGTGAGGACACAGGCACAGAGGGACGACCCTGTGAGGACATGGAGAAGACAGCCATCTCCAAGGCGAGGCCCGGACCATGGATGATCCAAGCCTGCCCACACCTTGCTCTCCGACTTCGGCCTCCAGAATGTGGGGGGAGAGTCTGATGTGTGGACCACCTAGCCTCTGCTATCTCGTCGTGGCAGCCCTAGCAAGCGAGGACATTCCGTGCCTGGAAACCTACCAAATTCAGGCATCGATAGCAGACATGAGAAAATTTGTCTACAGCTGGACCCTCTCAGAAGTCTGTTAAAAATAATATTTGCGGGCTCCTGGGTGGCTCAGTTGGTTAAGCAACGGCCTTCGGCTCAGGTCATGATCCCGGAGCCCTGGGATTGAGCGCCACCTTGGGCTCCCTGCTAGGCGGGAAGCCTGCTTCTCCCTCTCTCACTCCCCCTGCTTATGTTCTCTCTCATTGTGTGTCTCTTTCTGTCAAATAAATAAATAAATAAAATCTTTTATTTTTAAAGAAGGAAAAAAAGAGGGCGCCTGGGTAGCTCGGTGGGTTAAAGCCTCTGCCTTCGGCTCAGGTCATGATCCCAGGGTCCTGGGATCGATCCCCGCATGGGGCTCCCTGCTCAGCGGGAAGCCTGCTTCTCCCTCTCTCACTCCCCCTGCTTGTGTTCCCTCTCTGGCTGTGTTTCTCTCTGTCAAATAAATAAAATCTTTTAAAAAAATATTCGAAGAAAGGTAAAATCCTGCTTTTCATACAGATATGACTACACCTATGTGTTGAAGGTTTTATTTAACTCATTAATCAGGGAGAGAACAGGGCAGATGTTCTAACTGGTTCCAAAGAGAATCCAAAGAACAGACACTTCTTCAGATGGGCAACACTGACATGAATATGAAGTGGAGGGAAGACTGGCTCCTCGCGGAGGAGAGTGGCCGATCGAGGCTCCGCTGGGCAGCACGGAGTCTGCCTGTGCACAGACAAGAATTACTTTGTACTCCCAGCGGCCCCAGGCCGAGTAGGTATTTCTGCTTAACTCGAAGGGTGCTCTTTTGAAAATTATTGATTTTATTCTATTTTGCTTCCAAAAACATGACCATCCTCCATGATAGTCCGAAGCCTCCACCTGCCTTGGGTGCGGATGGCAGTGAGGTTAGGAATATTATGGAAGAAGCAAAGAGAAACACCCAGGGATTGAAGATGATCTAAGAGCCAGGGTTTTGGCAGAGAGACAGGATTGTCAGAACTCCTGTCTCCGCCCTTCGCCCCGTCACAGGCCAGGCCCAGCAGGAGCCTTCTCAGGAAGTGGTGAGGCCAGCGGGATGTTTTTGTCCCAAACACAGAGGGAGGAGAGAAGGGGGTTCAATGTGCGGAGATCATACAAGGGCCCCATTCTCCCTCTCCAGGGAGCAGAGGGGAGCCCCCTTTCCTCGTTAGCTCTGACATCTCTTCTTCTCAAAAGTTCTGTGGGATAGGACCCGAGCCTTATGACCTCATTCTAGTGTGGGGAGAAGGGCACACACAGTTCAGTCCACATCAAGCACTTTCTTTTCATTCCAGAACTTCTTCATCCCAAGTGGAAACCCCAAACTGTGAGCAATCACTTCCAGTTACCCCTCCCCCAGGCCCTGGCATCTGCTTTCTTTCTCGATGGCTTTGCCTGTTCTAGACATGCCAGGCAAATGGAATCATACCATGCACACCCTCCAGGTCTGGCCTCCTTCACTTCGCATCATATTTGCAAGAGTTCCCCACGTGTGAGAGCTATAGCGTACGCTCATTTGTACAGAGACACGGAGAACCCAGGGAAGCAGGCTGAGTTCACGAGGCTGTTGAGTGGGGCCTCCTCTTAGAGCTGTGGGACGAGGCCCAGGCTGTGGCACTCCCAGGGCATCTCCTCCCTAAGGCATGGAAGGACTCTCAACAAGGACAAGAGATCAGGAGCAGGGAGAGGGACGCATCCCTCCGAAGCAGGGGAAAAGAGAATGCTGCTTTGCCGGCAGGCCGCCTGGGGGGCTCCAGGGGCCTCGGGAGGGTGAATGCACTTTGCCACCTGCAAGGTACTGTGGGAACGCCCAGCAATCCGGGGGCTGGAGGGCTGAGGTCACCCGCCCGGGGCCCTGCGCATTGAGGGCCTATGGCGCCATCTGGTGGCTGGAAGAAAACCCTCCGGGAGGCAGCCCCGGAAGGCCCGCAGGTGAACTTGTGAGGGCGTTTGTGGAGCACCAGCGACCCGCCCAGGACCCCGCTGGGCCCTTCGCAAACATCGTCGAGCTGAGGACAAGCACGATGGGAATATCAGACACGGGTTCGGGGCACAGACGGCAGTACACATTTTTGTGACAGGGAAGAGGTTCGTGACAATTTGGGACGGGAAAAGGCAGAGGAGTAGGCACGGCATGAGCCGATTAAAAAATGTCTAAGTGGCGAGATTGATTGGTATCTGAGCGCACAAGAAAGTGGCTGCAGGGAAACAAGGCGGGGTGCACACGCAGAATGTGGAAGGGGTACCCAGCCCACGCACGCGAAGGTGCGGTCTCAGCAGGTGTCAGCCGCTGCTGTGGGGACGGGATCGGCGTCTTCATTAGCCTCAGCCCATCATCATCCCTGACTGATGAAATCACTTTTCCCTTTTATTTGTACGGGTTTTCTGAGTTTTCTCTGCTGTCTGTGGACTCAGAAAAAAGAAGTTAAAACAGAGGACGGCCTGCCATCCCCCAAGGGCAGATGGGCTAGGAGTTTCATGAATACCATGGCATCGACGACGAGCTGGCAGGCGAGCCCTGCAGGCTGGGCTGGGTCTGATCTTGGCTCCGGGCTCTGCCACCAGACGCCCTGGGACACGGGGACCTGAGCTCTCAGGGGGTCATTTTCCCCATCATAAGTGGAGGGATCACAGGACCGACCTCACAGGGGTCGTTCAGGCCTTGACACACGCCGACCCGGGTAAAGCATGTTCCGTCCTGCCTGGCCCACGGTGGGCACGACGCATCTCTGTGGCTGTAACCCGGCAAACCACCTCCCAACTCAGAGCATCAGTCCGGCGAGGGATGCAGGCAAGACGAGTGCTTCTGCAGGACTGGCCCTTACACCTTACACCTAACACCTGCCTCAGAGCCATCTGGGAAACTCGCTGAAAGGCAGACTCCTAGGCCTTGCCCCAAATGTCCAAATCTGCACCGTTAGCAGATCCCACAGGGGAAGCTCTGCAGCTGAGCTCACAGGAAGTTGAGACCCCTGGAAACAGGGTATCATTGCTAAGGTCCCTTCCAGCTCAGACATTCTAAGATGTGGTTTATTCGGAGACCTCTGCACCCCAATTCTGTAAGAGGAAAGGCAGTTCTTGGCCCCCGGCAGGCTGTTTTCTGAGACTCAGAAAGCCCTAAGGCTGGGGTGGGGGGGCTCATGCTCTGACGTCCAGAGTGGGGAAGGCATGCTTGGCCCAGGCTCTGTGCAGGCCACAAAATCCAGGCCTGTCCCTGTCAGATAACTTGCTGTCCAAGCTCACATTCACATGCTTCCGAACCTTTTCACCACTTCTAAGTTTTTCTTTATTATGTTCAGGCTTTGGGGCAGAGTGATAGGGGAAAAAGGGAAAAGACTGCAAGTATGGATTAAAAGAGCTTTGAACTTAATGGTTCTAGGGTTTTATTCTATAGGAACAAACTCCTGTCTTTGTCCAGCAGCCTTATTCAAGGGGAGCATCCTCAGCCTGGGCGGGTCTTACTCTTCCAGCCTCGAACCCACACCACAGAGGAGGTGCTCCATGGGTAAGTATGGACGCGGGGCGACTAAGGGTTTTTGTCTGAGCAGCGGGACGAAGGAGGCTGCCGTTCCATGAGGTCAGCAAGAGTGGGGGCGGGGAATGAGGACCTAGGTTTGGAAAGTTTTCAGTCTGAGGGGCCTACCGGATATTCAGTTAAGGATGATAGGGAGAGAGCCAGGTGTTGGATTCTAGGGGCCCGGGGAGGCCCTGGAGGACACTAGTTTGGGAGTCCTGCGCAAATAGCCCTTATGCACTCATTCCATGTGAGGAGATGGCCTAGGGAGGCAGCAAGGGCAGGGAGCAGTCCGGGCCTGGGCTTTGAGGCACCCCAATTGTCAAGTGTGGACTGATGAGAGGGGAGAAGCGGTCTGAGACTGAGCAGCTGGTGAATCGATGGGAATCTAAGGGACTGACCCTCCAGGACACCCTGATGCTTGTCTCATGGAGGAAGGAGGCATCGACTGACTGTTGGACTGCCGGTACCGCCCAGGAATCAGCTACAACAGGGACCCCTGGGCGAGCAATGGGGACCCAGACACGACTTGTTTCAGTGGAGTGGGACAAAAGTCATCTGAACAGGATTCTAGAGAGAAAACAAAATCAGAGGATCTATCCAGGAGGCCCAATATTTTGACTAAAAGATATTCCAAGAACAGTCTTTTGATAATTCTTTGCTGAGCATCACCAAGTGCCAAGCACTGTCCTGGGCTCAGGGGAGAGAGCTGTGAATGAGACACAGAAGTCCAGGGAGCTCACATCCGGATGAGGAAACCAAGACAATTGACAGTGGGTCAGATTAAGTCCTAAGGAAGAAAACAGAGCTGGCGGACTGCAGTTTACATACGGGTGCCATCTACGGGCCTGGGGGGTTGGGAGGGGCGGGGGAGGTTCCTGACTATTTGCTTCGACCTTCTCAGAGGGAAAGGAAGCAAGATCATGAGCAAGACGACGGGGCAAGACGGTGTGGAGGCTGGAGACAACCATGAAGACCACAAAGCAGTCACCGAGGGTAGCCTGGGGACTGCACCAGGGAGGGAGGCTGACCAGACAGCTTTGATAAGGAGGCTTGAGGGGGGGGACCCTGGCGTGAGGGGCCACGGGTTTAGCCTGGGAAGGAGGTGGACAGGGACACGAGGGGTGGGAGGGGCAGTGGAGGGACGAGTGGATCACTGGATGGGAGATCCTAGGGGGTTGAGGGCTGTGGGATCTGGGAACCAGAGGGAGAGGTGGACAAATGGAGGAAGGAGAGAAACCCCACTCACATGTGGCTACGGAGGTTCCAGCTGTGAGCAGCTTCTCAGCCTGACTCGCCCACGTCCCCGTGCAGGTGGCTGTGCCCACGTGAACCTCGGGTCCCCATCTCTAAGACGGGGATACTACGTGCTTGCTGGTCGTGGCCGGGAAAACCTGGAAGCGAACCCAAGCCTGACTTCAAAGTGGGCGTTCCAGTCTGCAACCAGGCTACTTTCCCCTGAAAATGCTCACCTACCCGCTTCTCTCCTCGGTGGTGCTCTATTTCGGAGTCCCAGCGGACCTGGATGCTCTCCGCGGTCCTTTGTGCAGCATTTCGCAGGGAAGGGGCCTGCGTTGGGACCTGCACTCACATCGGAGTGCTTGAGCTCACTTTCAGTCTGGGGACAGGCACGCACACCCTCATTGTGTCGCGTGGAGGCCAGCTGGCCAGCTGGGCAGGCGAGCAGGAGCGACACATTCAGGAAGCCCCGCCAAGTCACTGGGCCCGGGGCAGGTATCTGCAAGGAGGGGATGGGGTCACCTACACCTGGTACGGGGCCTGTAAGATTTCTACTGCAGACACTAGAAAAGAAAACCCAGAGAAGGTTCTGAGAGGTTGAGAAGCTTGCCCAGGACCTAATCAGTAAGCGGTAGCCAGGACTCAGGCCCTGTTCCAGTAGCTTCCGAAGCCCACTGTCCCGGAGGGCTGACCTGAACCCCGGCTCATCCTGGCAAGGGGAGCCCTTGTTGATAGTTGTTTCTGTACCACTATGGTCTTTAAATTAATGAAAATGCTGGAAGAAACACATTATATAGAAAGTCAACTTTCATTTATTCAAATTAAATTATAGCATGAGTTTCATATACAAATAAACTTTGTGTAAATAAAAATACAAAACAGTACAAATTTCAATCATGTAAAAATGCAAACATATCTGTGTTAGCACATATACATTTTTCCCTTTAACATGACTGGGATGTGCAGTAGTTGACCCCACGTGTGCACGCCGTCGAAGGACAGCGGGATGGTTTCCCAGGCTGTCCATTCCCCCACTCCCGCATCTGTGTGCACAGTGGGCTGCCCGGCCTTCTTCCCCAATCCTGTGGCTCCGGAAGCTTCCAGTCATCAGTCACCATCAGCACAGAAATGGTCCAACTACTCTCGGGCTGCTGAGACAGGGCCATCATGGAGACAACACTCTCTCCCGAAGCACAGATGCCAGTGCGCCGGGCTCAGGAGACGCTCCAAGGCCGGGGACGCTGCCTCTGGACATCACTGGTCCAGCTCGTTTTCATTCTGCAGCGTCTTCATGGCGAGCCCCCAAAGCGTCATGCTGGAGAAGAACTGCCCGTCGGAGTTCCTGTACGGGGTGGCAGGCCCGCGGCTGCCCAGCGCGTCGCCACAGTGATTGTCCAGCGCGGCCAGGGACGAGCGGCCCAGGCACAGGCCGTCGGGCTGCAGTGGCGGCTCACTGGCCGCGGCGGCCATGTCCGGGTAGGCGTAGGCAGGAGGCTGCACTGGCTGCATCGGAAGCTTGGCGAGTTTACCAGGGTCCAGCCCCAGCTTCTCCGGCTCTCCCGCTTCGGGAGGCTGCACCGTGGGCCGGAACTTGCAGAAGGAGCCGGCGGGGCGGCCGTCGAACTCTGTCACTGAATCTTCTGCCGGGTGCCCGGGGAGCTTGACCGCCACGGGCATCAGAGGCACAGACACGTCCTGGGAAAAGGAGTCTGAGCTCTGTGGTTTCTCCAGGTCAGAGGCCTCGACGGCGTGAGCAAGCCCGTCGAGCGTGTCCTGGGCCCCGTCGGGCCGACAGTGCATCTTCTTGTGCCGCCGGAGCACGGCGGAGCGCGTGAAGCACTTGCCGCAGATCTCACACGTGTAGGGCTTCTCCCCGGTGTGCGTGCGCACGTGCCTGCGCAGGTCGCCGGAGCCCCCGAAACACTTCCCTGCAAAACGAACAACGGATCCTCTTAGAGGGGGACATTCTGGAGCAGTGCTGCCCTCCCTCTGCCAGAATGCAGAACGACCCTGCTTCGGCATACGTGAGCGGCAGCCCTCCGGTCACCTGCTCTGGATGGCTCCTCCATTCTTCTCCCGCTGCGTCCCTCCGACCTACAGCCTTTGGGTTGTGTGTACCTCAGGGCGAGCCTTCGAGAGCCCCCGTCTCCCCGCACAGGAGCGCCTCACCGGTAAGCCCAGGTGCCTGCCCCCGCTGGCCCGTGCTGGCAAAACCTTGTCGGTTTTGCTTAAACTGCGTGAAGTCTACCAGAGCCAGTCTGTAACTTAGAAACATCTTTTGCTTCTGATATCATTTTATACACACTTCTCCCAATTCTATTTCCTTTCGGAGGGAGAGGACCTACTCCCATGATTAGAGTAGGTAAGAAGATCAGAAGAGAACCACCCCCGAATAACCTTACAGAAGACACCACCTGTTTCCGGAGGATTGAGAACACACCACGGGGTTATGCGGACACATACTTAGCACTTCTCCCTTATCCGTGTCAACGCTCAGCTCGCCTGCCCTCGTCAGGCAGAGGGGGGCCACTAAACGCACCTCTGAGCTAGGTGTCCACTTGCAGGCCTTACGTTTTGGCTCTCCCCCCACCCCGGCTACGGCGGCACACCACGGTGACCGTGTCTTCACGTCTACGTCTCGTCTACAGTGCCAGGCTCGGTCTCCTTCCCAGGACGCCCCAGAGACAGCCTTTTTTGCGTTTCCTGTGCTGTCTGTACAACACCCGGTTCATACAGACATCGCTATTTCGTGGACGCGAAGCTTCGTGACCACCGCGCCACCTGCTGCCACTACACTGCATGATCCATGAACTTCTTCCTTCTCACTGTTTCCTAAAGGAAAGTTCTCAATAATGGAATTACCCGGAAAATGGGAATAATCTTTCCCAGGGTCCTTAAGGCACGTGAATTTTAGCCACAGCGGAGTTCCCACGAGGAGGGGAGCAGGGCCAGTGGCTCTCTTTGATGCCCCCAGTCAAGGCAGGGGAGCCAGACATCACAGCCATCTTCACGGAAGGGGTGGCACCTGCCTCCTGGCTGGGAAATCCGGGGCCCGTGCGCGGCTGTGGCCCCAAGTCCCTGGCGGCACAGGACCCAGGGTTTTCAGGGGCCAGACAAGGGCTGTGCCCGCAGGAGAGCTGCCTGGAGCCATGCTCCATCCAGCCGAGGAGGCCGCCTAGGGGGGCGAGGAGACCCCAGCAGAGAAAGTCTCTGGGAACTGCTAGCACCCAGGGCTGGAGGAAAATGCAGAGAAATGCTGGGAAAGGCAGAGAGGGCAGGAAAGAGGGGGAGTCCTTGGAAGAAGCACGGAAATGAGGGGCAGGGAGGAGGGACAGAGGGAGGGGATATGGAGGAGGCGGAGCTCTGTTCCCCGAAAAGCCCAGGATGTGAAACCACCTTAAAACTGAAAACTGAGTTCTTTTGAGCTCAAGAAAATGAAAACACACCCACACAAACTACACACAAATCTTCATAGATTTGCTGAGTGAAAGAAGTCCGTTACAAAAGACCACAGGTAGGATTCCATTCATACAAAATGTCCAGAACATGCAAATCCAGAGTGACAAAGTGAGTTAATGGCTGTGTGGGCTGCGGCGTGGGAACAGGAACTGACTGCTAGTGGGCACGGAGTTTCTTTTTGGGGCGAGGAAAATACTCTAAAACAGGCCATGGTGACGGTTGCACAACTCTGAATAATATAGAAAACGCACTGAATTGGTTACTTTAAACGGGTAAATTTTATGGTATGGGAATTTTACCTCAATAAAGCTGTTACAAAATTTTGACCCTGTCGTGTAAGAATGAACATTCTTGCTCTCTTCTTCTCTTCCCCTGGCCCCAGGCTGCTCCTGGCAGGGTCAGAAACCATGGTTAGCGGGGTGAGGGAAAGGCCTGGAAGCATAAGGGGAGGACGGCAGGGTCCCCTCTGCTCCCTCCTCTACCGAAGTTGTAAGCAGCAACAAGCCCTAGCTGAGGAGGGAAGAGAACGTTTAACCTCAAATTCAGTTGACAGCTGTAATAATTCGGAACTGACATTTGAATTAGTGGCTTGGCACTGCATTCGCGCTTTAAAGTAATAGTACTTTATTTAGAGAGAGTGCGCGAGGCGGGAGGAGGAGCAGTGGGAGAGGGGAAGCAGACTCTGTGCTGAGTCTGAGCTCGGAGCCTGACCCTGGGCTCCGTCTCACCACCCTGAGATCATGACCTGAGCCGAAATCAAGGGCTGCACACTCAACCAACCGCACTACACGTGCCCCAACACAAGTTTACTTTAATAAAGAGCAATGAGACTCATCAAGGAGTTGCCGAAATTTGTATCCAGGAGCTCTGTACAATTTAAGTGGGAGAGAAAAACGAAGCTACCCTGTGGTTACAGCCCAGAAGGCCTGCCCGGTCTGAGATGCCAGCTCGCCGAAGAATGAGCCGTTGGGTGGCGCTCCGCACCGTCCTTCCTGCAGCTGCGCCCTGAACAGTCTCCCAGCGTGCTCTAACCAGGAAACCATACACACAGTCACTCACTTATCCCTCCAGGGCGCGGTTCGCACTGTCACGCACTTGTCACAGGCACACACGTACGCGCACCCCCCCAGTGCTTCCGAGGCTCCAACACTGATCACAGGTAACCGGGGACCTAACTCCGAGTCCCCTTTCCTCACGTGTGCAGCAGTGCACCTTGACAGTGAGGGCCACCAGCTTTCCCTCTCCTCCACCGTGACTCCGCTGCTGCACCGAGTGCCCACAGAAGGGACCCTTGCTTCTTAACACCGGCCCTCGAGAAGCCCTCCGTCTTGTCCCCATCCCGTGCTCTCGAGGCTCCTGCGGGACAGTTCACCGGCAGCCCCCACACCAGGCTCTCCCTCACTTTCCCAACTGTCCACGCCCCGCTGACCTGGACTGGGCCACGCGGCACCGGGGACCCTTCTCAGTCAGCTCTGTCCGCTGGGCATCTCAGGACAGCTCTGGACGCCTCACAGAAACCCAGTAAATGTCTGATACGTGAACGCAGGACTGACCGAGAGAACACCACGGGAGGTGGTAGAGAAATCGCACCACCTCCATTTTACCCGAGGGAACAGGGATGCTTTACCCACGACACCAGAACAGCGGACGAGACGAGCGCCCCGAGCCCCCCGGGGACAGCGCGGGGGGACCACGCGGCCCGTGGGAAACTCACCACAGGCAGGACAGCTGTAGGGCCGCTCCCCCGTGTGCCGAATCCGGTGCTTCACCAGCTTCCTCTGCATGTTGAAGGACTTGCCGCACTCGTCACAGGTGAAGACTTTATCTGCCGTGTGTGTCTTCTTGTGCTCCTTCAAGTTACTGAAGTTACTGAACCCTGGGGAGACCGTAACAGGTGCTCAGCGGAAGGACCGAGAACACTGCAATCGGCAGTCTTTAGGACAAACAAGAGAAAACACGCAGCAGTACCTCGCCCACAGATGTCACACAAGTGTGGCTTCTCCCCCGAGTGAATAATGACATGACGCTGGACGTCGCCAGACGCTGCAAACCTGTAATGTAATTTGAAAATTCAATTACAAATTTCTTTCTACACTGTTGCAGATCTTTGTGACTGCAAGTCACTGAGGGAGGAGATGAACTGCTCCAGACCTTCCTTCAGAATGTAATGAGAAGTGGCCGAATTCATTTGAAATGCGCATTTTAAGTATCTTTACTTTTTTCTTTTTATTATTTACTTTTTTTTTTTTTTACAGATTTTTTTGAGATAGACAGAGATAGCTACAGAGATAGCGGGAGAGAGAACATGAGCAGGGAGGAGAGGGAGAAGCAGGATCCCGGGAACCAGAGAGCATGACCTGAGCCAAAGGCAGATGCTTCACTGACCGAGCCACCCAGAGGCCCCATCTCTTTAAGGGTAGAAAAGGGTGCGAGGGCTCTGTCCGTATTTTGTTTCTCCACCTAGTTACATCTTTCTTCTTCGGGATGGGCAGCAGCTTGGCTCCGGGAGGAATTCCAAGCCGGGTTCTCCGACACAGAAATCTATGCTTCCTGGCCACCACACTAGTTCCATTTGGGAAAGGACGTTGCCTCTGGACATGATTTTAAATACATGCCTTACTTTTCAGTGGAGCTCAGAAGGTTCCCATTTAGGACATCGTGTACAACAAGGCCAGCAGTGAAGCTACAGGACCTCGTGGAGCAGCCGGCAGCCCACGCTACGAGGCACCTAAAATGAGTGGTCGGCGCTACTCTGGCACGCAGTGGGCTGGTCACTGTTCAGGCGGCCATGGCAGAAAGGGAGACACGTCAGGCTAGGCAGCTCTTCCCTGTTTCCTCCCTTCTGCAGAGACAGCGGTTTTCCTGGACCTGAGCAGGAGTTGGTTCCTGCTCTGGTGTCCCCATGGCATGTGCCACGCTGCAGCAGGGGACTGGGACTTTATTTGTCCCCATGTCTGTCTCTGCCCACCAGTCTTGACGATGAACTTTGATCAGAGGCAGAACCTGTACTGTTTATTTCTATGTTCCCCTCCCAGCACTCAGCACACAGTACGTGCCAAATAAACGCTGAACAGCGAAATAAATCAGCGACTGAATCGCTGTGACTGGTAGCTGCTGCCTGAGCATGACCGCTCGACAAGAGCGTGTGGACTCCTGACAAATGACCCAGTGAGGAGAGGAGGGTCCTTCCAGACTCCCTCACAAGTCACAGCCCTGCCCAGCCCTCACTTCTGGCCCCTCCTCCACTGCTGAGCTCTCAGGGCCTCTCCCTGATTCAGTTCGGGGCCCCTCCTGCAACCCTCTCTCCTGATGCCCAGGCTTTCTGGCAGCCAAAACTCACTATCCCCACAAGACAGTCACCTCGATGGGGACATTTATCTATGTTAACACACCTTCTTGGAATGAATGGAAATTTTATTATAAAATAATTTTGTTTCATGTAAAATCCCATTTCATAAGACTCGTGTCCTAGATTTTTTATTAATTGATACTTCTCTTTCTTTTTGTTCTTATCACTTAACCCATGGAAAGTCAGAAGCTTTACCTGTGTCCCTCAGCAACAGAGGCGGGCCACGCGTAGCTCAGAGAACACTGAGTTCAAAGACAGGCTAAGAGTTGTTTCTTACAAACAGAAGAGTAAGCCCAGCACTGACCTCTTTCCACAGATTTCGCAGATGTATGGTTTTTCGCCAGAATGCCGACGCAAGTGAGTCTGCAAGTTACCTGCCTGCAAGAAAGCGGGGGGAGAAAAAGCACACCAATCATGAAAAATTTTCTTACAGAGCCTATAATATAAAAGGAAAACTGACAGTTTAAGCCAGGTCGTGGTCCAACTTTCTCAGTGAAGATTATGTGCGCTTAACTCAGAAGAAGCCGTGTGCAAGGAGCCCAGGGACTAGTCCAAGTCTAACTCCGGGGAGCAGCTCTGCCCAGCAGCCTGTCGGACACAGATGTGTCTCCATTCTGTGCCTGCCCCATGTGGGCCCCTGGCTTGTCCCATCTCAGGGTACACTGTGTTGCTTCCCTCTGAAATGGCCCGGCACACGGTGGAGGCCGCTCTGGGGGCTGCTGAGCTTGTATTTTATTTATTTTATTTTATTTTATTTTTTTTTTTTTTTAAGATTTTTATTTATTTATTTGACAGAGAGAAACACAGCCAGAGAGGGAACACAAACAGGGGGAGTGAGAGAGGGAGAAGCAGGCTTCCTGCAGAGCAGGGTGCCCGATGTGGGACTCGATCCCGGGTCTCCGGGATCATGACCTGAGCCGAAGGCAGTCGCTTAACCAACTGAGCCACCCAGGCGCCTTGAGCTTGTATTTTAAATAGACCTTGGTATGCCTTATTTGGGGTTTTTAACTTGGGCAATCTATATGCCCCCCCAAAAAAAAAAGGAGCCCCTGTACTTTGTTATTGCAGGATTTCTTCTTTCTTAAAAACCTGCTTTTGCTTCTAGAGAAGCTGAGACCCGTGCACACAGGCCTTCCTGCAGCGGCACGGCTGTTCTGGCCAGAGCCGTCATTTTTGTACCTTTGTGCAGAAATGCACATCACGGAGCTTCACAGGAGCCAGTTTACTGCAGGGCCTTTTATGCTCCTAATTTCTGACGCTCGCAGGGCTTCACAAAGAATAACTTCTTTAAATGGAGATCACAAAACAGATCTCCGTGTAGTAATCAATAGGAAGTCAATAGGAAATTGCCTAAAGTACACTGAAATTAAAACTGCAATTGCCTTACATTAAAAAAGCTCCCGGCTAATGTTTCAAATTAGGATTTGAAAACAAAATCCTCCATCGCTGGAACTTAACAGACTCAATCTGTCACGCTGCCTAATTTTTTATAGTGTTCTATTCAAAAACACCGAAATGAATGAATACACTCAAGGGTAATATGTGCAGGCATTACGCACAGAATACACCAAAAGGGGAACGGTAACACCCCACTAACAAATCTGGCTTTGTACATCTACAAACTTGACTGTAAACAAAATGTACAGATAGTACATGGCACTGGGTTGGAGGACGGTTTGAAGTCCACATGTGCGTGGAAACTTACAAGCACAGAAAGTGTGGTCTGAGGGTTTTACATCACAGACCATGGAGATTCTCTGTGTCAGATTCCGGGGAATCACCGAGTCAGATGTTATCTTTCGGAATATGATAAATGTGGCTTAGGAAAAAAACCCAGGTTTATTTCAGTTAACTAAAGGCAAAGAATTTGGCAAAAACACTGGGAAATCCGCAGCTTTTAATAGAACTACTCCTCTGAGTAAAACAACCGCTGTCAACAGCTCTATTTGGGCTACTGGCCCTTACGCACGTCACAGGACCGCGCTTCGCCCCTGCTCTATCATCCCTCTTTACAGTTGGAAGACTCGGATTCAGACAAATAGAACCACCGCTCGGTTACGCGGTCGGGCCAAAACAAGCCTTGGTTTGTGTGAGTCTATGCTCTCTCGAGTCTGAGAATACACTAGGTCGTGTTGACGATTCAACACAGCGGTCACTTGGCCGGGAGGGAAACCGCTCACTGGAGGTAAGCTAAGGCACCACTGACTGTTTTAAGTCAGTCAATTCCAAATTCCATAAAAGCTCATCGATTATGTAACATTTTGCATAGCACCATCTGCTCATCTGTTAAATCAGGCCCTCCTTGTTTTAAGCTATTTTGTAAACGATGGATCATGACTAAAACACCCCGAGTCAATTCTTAGCAGTGCTGCATCCTTTCTTAAGTAAAGCCTAACAATTACTTGATTTCAAAGCAAGTAATAATGGCCTTCCACTTAAAATACTGTAATAAACAACAGTAAAACAAACCCTTGAAAAACTTTTTAGCTATTTAATATCAGAAAGGTATAATGACAATCTCCCGCCAGCTAGAAGCACATATTGATCTGACCGAAAGTAAATACCGAAAGAGTCAGGCAAAAAAAGTCCAATAACACCGTAAGTGACTTAGGCCAAATTACACAGCAAACTGGGAGCCAGATTATTTGGCCTCTGGTCAAATCTGTATTTCTGGCCAACTCGTCCTCTAGTGCGAACTACCCGCCAAGCACCTAGTCCCCTCTTGGAGATTAGCTGTAGCCGGCTGTGTGCCGCGCTCACCCGCGGTCATGACAGGAACTGCTATCGATTAGTAAGAGATCACCAGGAATGAAGCATTCTGCTCGGCAGCTGCAGACGCCGCGCCCCTGGGCCGCCACATTCCCTCACAAAGTCGTAGTGTCACGGTCTATGGAAAGTGAACAGATGCTCTGGGCAGGAAGTAATCAGCCCGGCTCCCACACGTGGGACCCCACGGGCCCGACTGGGTCTCGGAGCTGTGTTCCAGAGTATCGGCCGGGAAGGGACTCTGCTCCTTCCAAGTACATATTCTAAATTAGAAGAGAAAGCCAGGATTTTTCAGAGAAAAACTTTGCTGTAGAAAAGAACTAACATCCGATTTGTTGAGTAAAAAAAATAACTCCTTCTAATATGTATTTAAACACGGACAAATAGAGTGTGTATTCTCGATCGGAGCCCTCTTCTAAAGGCAGTGGGTTGTTTACAGGAAAAAGAGTCAAGGAATCACCATTTGAGACATGATTGAAATCGCAGATCTTAAAAGTCATCTAGTTCAGGAGTTTGGGGGCTTCAGGATTTCACAAAATAAAATGAACAAGTGGGAAAGAAAATCTGGAGATGAACACTGAGCTGTCACCTAAATGGCAGAGCTCATTCTGCTGACAGCCTCTGACGCTGGGAATGGGGGGATACCACCCGAGGGCCAGAGTCTCAAGACTTCTGAGAAGTTCACTGAAATCCTCTTCCTTCCTCATGCTGCCTGTGGTGCCAGGCCGTGACAGTGCCCCGGGGAGCACATCTGTCACCAGGCACGGCTGCTCCATACGGCTATGCCCTTCCCACCCTTCTCCGACAGCACTGCCGGAAGGTACTGCAAAGTGTCCATTTTGGCCTCTTGGGAGAGACCAAACTGCTCTCCTCTCCCAAAGCCTTCTTGGTGTACCCAGTTTCCCTCCTCCTGTTGCTCCCGTCAGAGGTACGCAGACCTGTCCCTCCCTTCCCTCTCCTATGGGGGTACCCACTGGCCCAGGTTCTACTCCGCGGGGGCCCTGGCACTATGGACAGAGCCTCACCCTCACTCTAAAGTATGCAGGGCTCCCAAGGGCTGAGATCCACACACAGACTGTGTTCAGACCAACAGTCTATTGTCACAATCTCAGATGACAGTGGCTTCTAAAGCTCACACATCACACTGCTTAAAACTCATCACCAAGGTTGTGGTTAACTTTTTTTTTCTCCCAAGACTGACGCTACTAAATATAAATTGAGTAAACAGCATAAACGATTAATTCTCATTGATAAATCGGTTTTCTCACTTTCAAGTCTTCCAAAAGGGAAAATATTTACAAGCTCACAGACCGAAGCAAACACGCCAGCAACAGCGCGGGAGCACCCCAGGGCAGCAGAGCCACTGACTCCGGTTCATTCCAAGCCGTGAGCGCCTGGCTGAAGGCAAAGGACGCTTAGTGGACACCACTTACTAAGTCTGCCCATATAAACCACCCAACAGCTCCCTTGGGCTACAATGGCAGAGACTTCAAGGCTTATGAAACGCCTGCGTGTCCCTGGGGCTGACTAAACAATCTCCTAACATTATTTCAGGTCCTCGCCCTCACATCACTTCTTCCACGCAGAAATGACCGCTCTCTTTCCTTGGCCCACACTGCTCCCTATGCAGATTTCTCCAGCTCACGGCAGAGCTCCGTGGACACTGGGGGTGCGCCACAAACACCTGCTGCATTAAGTTTTTTCAAAGAAGTCCTTGTTCACAAAAAAATTTCACCATTTCACTATAAAACAGCAATATGCATCTGAAAACTGCAACTATACAGAATCCTGCGTTCACAAAACTCGGCCAGAAATACTGACGCCAGCGCAGAGGTGGATTTCGGTGGTGTCTGTCAGCCGGGGCTGCCCGTGATGGCTCAAGAGGGCAAGTGCAGGACAAGGTGAGCAGTGGTCCCCAGGCTCAGCGGCACACTCCAGAATCGCCATAATACAACACACCGCGTGTGAGCCCCACCCCAGAGCAACAGAATTAGTCTCTCCGCTGGGGCGAGGGGGAGCCCTGGCCTGGCCTCAGTGCCGGAGAGGCAGCTGAAGGCTCACTCTGGACTCCTGAATGGCTTGTTTCCTCCCAGTAGCAATGAAGAGTCACAGAAGGCTCCCCAGAAGGACAGCACCTACACTGCTATATTTTAGAAGATGAAGGGTTTCGTGTTCGTTGTTCCATTCACCACTCCTGACACTCCCATGGGGCAGTACATCCTCAATGTAAGAATTAGGAAAAGGAGGCCCAGAGGGATTATGGCTGCTAATTATTAACTGTGTTAGTCCAGGCCTTCCACTTTCCCCTACTCCAAAGCTGTAAGGTCAAGGTGGAGGCGGAAGACCGGTCTGCAAGAACAGAGGGGCCGGTCTGCAAGAACAGAGGGGCCGGCAGCAGGACGGGAAGCAGCGATGGCCCCTGGGCACTAACTACGTGCAGGCAGCAGCCAGTACTCCTCCCGACTCAGGTGTCCCCCCTCCCCACACACACACCTGTTGGGATCGGTTATCTCATCTCTCTGGTTTTACAGATAAGGAAGCTGGGGCGCCAAAAGGGGAGGCTGCTTGCCTGAGCTGACGTGAGTAGTGAGCCGGGGCAGGATCCGAGCGCACACTGCCTGGCCCCACAGCCCCAGCTCGGACCCCGGGTGAGCCTGCAATGAAGACGCAAGGCCTCTAGTGTCCGGTGGCTGGAAGGGTGAGGGCTCCCCTCAGCTCTGCAAAAACGTATTGAACGTTTAGAGGGGGCCTGCTGTTCTCTAGGATGGCAAGTGCGGACTCGGTCAGTCACTGCCTATGCAGGGAGCCACAGGCAGGAGAAGTCACTGAGGGCACAGGTCTGAGTGCGTGGGAGGATGAAGGGGACCCTGGGAGACCCTGGGAGAACACGGCACTGCCACTGAGTTTCTGTGCTCTGGGGAGTGCCTGCCACCCAGCCCTTAGAGGGCTCTACTCTTGGATCAAGGCCCAGGCCGGAGCCCTCGCCCCGGGGAACAGCGTCCGTGGGAGCAGCTACTGCAAGACCCACTGTGCCCACCGCCCCACCATGCCCACTGCCCGCCAGGTGTACACACAGCTGTGCAGTGGTCACTTCTCTTGCACCTCTGGGACACCCTGGGACGCCCTGGGATGCCAGGGCGTGGTGTGCGCCAGGGCAAGAGGGCAAGGGACCTCCTCCTACTTCAGAAGCAGGCGCCCACTACTTCTGAGGGCTACACTCGACCTTTTCTCCAAAATAGGAAATCTCTAGGTTTCTTTCTGCCCAGTGCCCAGATCAGCACACAGCCCACAGAGGGTGCAGCGCATGCGGGCTGGGTGAGAGAATTAATACGTGTCCTAATTAGCTGTCTGATGCGTGTTAAAAGGCAGTCCGAGCAGGATCGAGAGCCGTTCGCTCTGTACCCCACCTCCTAACAACCTCGGGCCCCGTAAGACACCACGTGTTCCAGATTCTGGCTCAGCCACATGTGGCCCCCTGCTGTGTGCTCACTGTGGTTCACCGGAGATGTCACTCATGAAAGAGAAGAAATACACTAGGACTGGACCGAACCTGAACAGAGGTGGGAGGGGGGAGTTCACACACTTACCAAAAAAAAAAAAAAAGCTACTTTCCCCCAATGAACTAAGAATTTGTTTTCTTTAAAATTATCTTCTTCTGATTTACTGTGAAGTCAAACTAACAGATAACATCAGAGGCTTCTCTTGTAAGTCCAAATGTAGCTCTTATTTGTAATGATAATAAAAAAAACACTGGGTTTCAGGTTTCCAATTATTAACAGTAAATAAGAGTATTCCCACCTGAGAGAAATGTTTCCCACAAATGTTACATTCAAAAGGTTTCTCACCTAAAACAAAACAAAATGACAACTTGTAAAATCATTAGTCATATTTACACGATAATTTTGAAACGTTTAAACTACTTCCCATGTCCTTTCAAAAGGCAGTGTCACGTTCTTTATCAAAGTATGGAAACGAGTGGTGGCTACATCCTTATCACACTCTCTGGCCCTGAGACGGCCAGCAGAGACGACCTGCCCACCCTCAGCATCGTGTCTGCCTGCCCTTCAGCCTGACCCTTCTACCACCAACTTCTGACGCCACGAGGGTGACTCATTCACACCACACAGAGGAGTCCAAAACCGAGCGTGCCAGCGAGAAGCCCCTCTACACTGCCCTTCAGCCTGGGCTGACACACGCTGATGGGGAAAATGAGATTTCAGCATGGGAGATGAGCTTCCCTGCCCACTTCTCACCTCTGATTTTACGAACGCTGAATAACTGCATTCTGGAATAGAACGGACACAGGGTGGGCTCTTCTACAAAGAAGGCCCAGCAGTTCCAAACAGTCTCTAGAATGTGATCTATTTAAAAGTGCACTTCAAGGTACCACCTTTCACCTGTAAAACCCTGTTAGGTCTTAAAGATCAAGAACCTTCCTTTTTCCTCATTCCCCTCAAATCAAGTGGCTTCATTAAGAGTCTTTCAAAAATTAGCATTTCCCTTCTTACTATGTTGCTCGGGTCTGCGACCTCGCTAGCTCTCTGAGCTCCCGCCAGGACATTTTCGTGTTGATCTTTTCCTAAAATGTTTAATGGCTTCCTCAAGGCCAAGGCAGAGGTTCTGACCCTGAGTAATGATAACCACATGAATCCTGTATCGGTGATGACACTTAGGTCTGAAATTAGGGGGAGGTTAGATAATGTGAAGTGAAAGCCCTCAGTATGAGTTACAATGGTTTGAAAAAAAGAGGCCACCAGTCACTGAGACTCACAAGTGACCAGGGTCCGCAACTCTACCTTCGTGGTTCTCAACCTTTTTGCTCTTAGGACCCCTTCACACTCTTAACAGTTAAGGACTTTAGTAAAGCACTGTTGTTTACGTAGGCTGTATCTGTTGGTTCAGCCCATATCAGACATGAAAACAGTGATTTTTAAAACACACGACCGAACACGTCATTGGCCACCAGGGTGTCTGCGACCTTTAGCTGACTCTGCTGCACAGTCCTGGGAGGAGGAAAAGGCAGCAGGACCCGTCAGAGACTACGATGCAAACAGTGTGGGCCTCACAGGCCCCCTGAAGGGGCGCTCCAGACCATCATCTGGGAAGTGAGCCCTCCTCAGTTCCGTCCCAGGAAACATGAGCCATGACTGTCTGACAATGGGGGTCCAAAAACGTTCCTCAAAACAAACAATGTCATTTCTGTTTCCTTTAAAGCTAACCAGATATGCTTCTCAAACGCAAACTCTAATGATCATTCAGTTCTAAGAAACTCATGCAAACAGAATGACCTAAATCAAGTTCTTCCGGAGCAAAACGGAGTCAATAAAAAATACTGCCTTCACATAAACTAATTCTGAACAACTCCTCCTGACAGCACTGTATGTTCAAATACATTGAAACTTGTGGAGGGCTTCTGGCTGTATTAAGTCTCTCAATAATATAACGAGGTAGCAAACACTGGTGCAAATGGGGAATCCGAAGCGGTAACACAACATCAGATCAGGAGTCGCAATTACACAAGTGCCTTAAAGCAGTGACACTAGCGGCATCCCTTAGCGTATTACTTCTCATGCTCAGAACTGTCAATAATTTACAACAGTGGGTCAGAGTCATCAAGTTTAACTACAGGAAGGAAAGTAAAATGTAAGTGTTGCATCAGGTGACATATATATACCACATCCCAGCTTCAAATGAGCACCTGGAAAAAAATAAACTTTTAGGCAAGGGGACGAGGTATGAGTTAAGGTTGTAAGACTTTGAAAATTCAATGTTCCAAGTGGAAGAATCTTCATTTGAAAATATCAAATGGTTAAAGCTGACCCTTATTACAAAGTTTACCTCTTCCTTCCAAACCACAATTTAAAAAAATGTGAAATGAAAATTACTTCCCAGAGAACTTTTACTATTACTCTAAGTTAGTTGAGTCTGAATGGACCAACAAATACCATGCTTTAAAAAGATAAACCTACTCTAATTCTAAAGGGCAAATATAGCTTATCCATTTCAGAATATATCTGAAAGTCTCAGTCCGTCGAAACAATTCACTACACTTCTTTAGAGATGGAAACTTTACCATAGAAAACCATGATTAAAAACGAAAAGGGTGCCATCTTTTCAAACCGGTTCCACGAAAGCATCTTCAGAACTTTGAGATTATTCTGTAAAGTAATCACCAAAAACACAACAAGCAGCTAAGGCTCCTTGGTTTGGGGAGGCGTTATCAATGACGTCATCGAGCAACAGCAAAACTTCTTACAAAAGCAGGAGCAGGCAGTGGTGTGTGATCGTCTGCATCACCTCCTTTCCTTGTGCCTGTGGGTACTGAATCAGTGTACCTGTATGCGACCGTTTGTGAAGCTCCAGATTGCTTGGGTGTTTAAAAGGTTTCCCACACAATTCACACGTGTACTGTCTCTGTGATGGAAGCATCTGGGCCTGGTCCTCCAGCGCGGCAGTCTCTTCGGGCCTCTCCGTTTCATTACCGCAGTTAAAATGCTCATCACAGACGAGGTCTTCGCCTTCTTTTTCTTCAGCACCGTGGCTGCTGGCTTTCTCCGAGGCATTTGCACCAGCACATTCTACCCTCTTCGTTAAGCCATCGCCCGGCTTGGCTTCGGAGGGCTGCTCCGCCGATTTCTGGGACTTGAGGAAATTTAGCTTCTTAAGGTGAATGGCCTTTTTGAGCCTCAGCTGTCTGGTGGGCGGCTGGCACCGGCTGTCCGACTCAGGGTCTGGGGCCGAGTCACTCAAGGGCGGGGCCAGGAAGTGGGGAGGCAAGTGCTCCGAAGACTCCAGGACACATTCGGAGTGACTGCCGGCGCAAGGCTGGTTGTCGCCTGCACCGAGGTCCGTGGCTGTGCTGAAAGCGAAGGGCTGCTCACCCGCCCTCTCACGAGCCTGTTTGCAGTACTGCTTGCTGTAGAAGTTTCTGAGTTTGTAGTAGTAACTCGGCTGTCTGAAAGGCAGCTCGGGGCAGGTGCCGTCCAGCGCGTCGGGCGCTTGTTTGGGCGCCTCACCTGCAGAGTGAGGCAGGGCCACAGACGGTGGAGGGGGAGCCTGGGAGTCGGCCAAAACCTTACTCTGCGGGACATCAGCGGGACATTCCTGCAGCAAATGAGGCGAGTAGTTTTCGCTCATAGCACAGTGCCCATCGGCAGGCAGAGCGCCCTGCAGGGAGAACGTGCTGTTACAAGCCACGCCCGGGAGCTGATCCACTGTAGTCGATTTTAAAAACGTGTGACACAGATTCAGAACATTCTGAACTTGCAAACACTGGGCTATGTCCAGCATTACTTGTATATTGTCCTGGTTAAGATCAAGGTGAGACGTGTACATGAAGTCCAGGATCTGCCCAATGCCGCTCACATTTTTAATATCCAAGTGGAAAACATCACTTTTTTGGCCCGAAGAGTTCTGAAAGAGGCTTCTGATAAAAGAAAAGACATCTGTTTACAGTATGATCATTTTTCTTATAAACAATGCTCAGGATAGTATTAAAAAATACTATCCTTCCATAAATGCCACAATTTTAAAATTAAGTATATAATAATCCTTTAAAAAATTCTGGCAAGCTACTCAACAAAGCAACTCAGATGAATTAAATTACCGTGCTGGATAGCCAACCTTCCAAACAGATCTCAAAGAAAAATTCTGAAATACACTCATTGTTCTTTTCAAAATATAATTATCCATATGTATTATTAATTGCATATAGATAGAGTACAGTAAACTAAAGAACACACATTTTCAGTATTTCACGTTTAGCTTGGCAAATTGTATTTCAGGTCATAAAACATGTAACAGAAGTATTTCCGAATCTAAATGCCTTAAAAATGTCTAAAGAAAGAGTTATAATAAACCAACATTGGATGTTCACTTTTTTAACTTCTTAATTGTGGCAAAACATACAAATTTACCACTTGATCCAATTTTTTTTTTTTTTTTTTTTTTAAGTGGAGTCCAATGTGGGGCTTGGACTTACGACCTTGCGATCAAGACCTGGGGGCGGGGAGGGGAAGACCTGAGCTGAGATCAAGAGTGGGGATGCTTAACTGGCTGAGCCACACAGGCACCCCATATTTGATCCATTCTGAAAGTGTTTAAAAACTTATACTTGAATATAGTTCAAACTGTCAATTCAGTGGCATTAAGTACATTCACGCTGTTGTGTAACCATGACCACCAGGCACTTCCAGAATCTTTCCTCTTCCCAAACAGAAACTCTGTACCCATAAACAATAACTCCCACTCCCTCCCCTTCCCCCAGCGCCTCGCAACCACCATTCTACTTTCTGTCTCTATGAATCTGACAACTCTAGGGACTTAAATACACTCATTTTATAATCGGATCTGTTAGAGGCTTCTCAGGAACCCAATGGTCCACAAACCAGTAGTGAGAAAAAGAAAAGACCTACAGAGTTAATGAGGGGAAAGGGGGAACACAGAGCCCAGGCACTTTATTCTGGGTACACTTAGAGTTCCAGGCGAAGGAATCTGTACTGCATATAAACAGCAAGCTGACTTAGGTAACTGGTCTTGCAAGTGTGTTGAAGACATTTTATCTCATTGGATCACCTGCTTCCCCCAAACTGCTTCAGCTTTGTTCTTAACTAAAGGGAAGAACAAATTAAAAAGGGGTAGGGAAAGCCGAGTCTGGGATCAGGCTGCATGGTGACAAATAGTGCTGCCTACTTCAGTGAGCTGACCCGGTATACTAGGTATCTCGAGCATATCTGAGAGCTGAGGTTTAACTGGATGACTCTCAAGATCATCAAGGAAAAATGTAATCACGCTCTATATACTGTTACTACAGCAGTAAAATGGTATGCATTTTAAGGGAAAGAAAGGTATTAAAAAAAGAAGCTTTAATACTTAGAAAGATAAAGCTCAGCTAATCAGAAAATGTATGTAAAATACTTTAACAATTGAAAATGATTAGATTAATAAATAAATTAAATTCAAACTTATTCCTTAGACTATTCAAGTGCAAAACAAACACTAAAATATTTTAATAAAAAATGGTGGGGCGTCTGGGTGGCTCAGTCCTTAAGAGGCCGCCTTCAGCTCTGGTCATAATCCTGGAGTCCCAGGTTCGAGCCCCACATCGGACTCCCTGCTCGGCGGGAAGCCTGCTTCTCCCTCTCTCACTCCCCCTGCTTGTGTTCCTTCTCTAGCTGTGTTTCTCTCTGTCAAATAAATAAACAAAAAACAATAAAATGGTACATAGGATGTTTCCTCTAACATCTTTTTTTTTTTTTTTAAGATTTTATTTATTTATTTGACAGAGAGAAACACGGCTAGGGGGAGTGACAGAGGGAGAAGCAGGCCTCCCACCGAGGATGGAGCCTGACCCGGGGCTCAATCCTAGGACCCTGGGATCATGACCTGAGCCGAAGGCAGATGCCCAACCACTGAGCCACCCAGGCACCCCTCCCCTCTCTAATTTCTTATCACAAGGAAGTTCTTACCAGGAATTCTACTCCTCAATCTTTTTATCCTGAAAGGGTAAGAAACATGCAGAGAAGATATTAATTAGAACTATTAAAATCAAAGAGCACCAAAATACATTCAATCAGCCCAAATATATATTAGTTAAAAGGTTCTTTGCCTCTCAAATTAGTCTAAATACAAAAAAGCAAAAAATCCACAATGTGCCCCAAAGATAAGGACAGTGAAATCCAAGGAGAAGATAAAATTTAGTCAAAATATCATCTATGCTAGACGAGCTTTTCCTCCACAGAGTTAGAAGAACAGAGTCTAAATACGTACCTAAAATACTGACTGAATGCTGCCAGGACGTTCTTGTGTGCTTTAAAGCACACTCCCTTCACGACCAGCATGCAGTCGCAGAGCAGGCCTTGGATGCGCTGCTCGTGCAGCTGCTGGAGGAGGTGGCAGCCGTGAGCAGCAGCGGGGTCCATGCTCGAGCACCCCGAGACCTGCAACAGAGAACGGGAGTGACGCTGACATTCACTGATACGACTGGGAACTGACCGCCCCGGGGCCCACCGGTTGACGGGCAGCTCGTGGACATGACTCCTTGTTGGTCACACTTCAAACAAACCAACAAAGAACCACAAAAACTTTGTGTCTTAGGCATTAGGCCAGCGCTGTTCAACAGAAACATCTGTACTGATGAAATGGTCCGTATCTGTGCGGATCAGTGTAGTAGCCACTGAGCATCTCAAGTGTGGCGGGAGTGACTGACAAACTAAAGCTTTAAGCCACCATACTTGACAGAGCCAATGCAGAATACGGCCGTGATGTTGCCACGTGCACATCTGTCCTTCCTTCTTAGGAACAGTTCAATGAAAACAGACAGACACTTGTAAGTTAGAAAAAAGTCAACCGGATGACATCAGTCAGTATTTACTAAGCACCTGTATGTGGGGCACTGAATCAGAAGGTGGGAAAATCAGAAGCTTATTTAGGGAGATACAGAAGAAGTCAAAATAAACTAGCACCAATAGACAACAATAAAAGAGGTAGGGGCGCCTGGGTGGCTCAGTTGGTTGGGCGACTGCCTTCGGCTCAGGTCATGATCCCGGAGACCCGGGATCGAGTCCCACATCGGGCTCCCTGCTCGGCGGGAAGCCTGCTTCTCCCTCTCTCACTCCCCCTGCTTGTGTTCCCTCTCTCGCTGTGTTTCTCTCTGCCAAATAAATAAATAAAATATTAAAAAAAAA